>JAHZNE010007399.1:0-16490 GCA_027744055.1 Callyntrura sp. NNG-2020 | reverse complement strand
AGGATTGCGGAGTACTGCACCAACAGCAGGAGCACATAGCGACTGCTGGGGAAGCCGAGTTTGTGACTTAACAGACTTCCCGCGGCGGGCAGCTTGTCTCCTCTTATTGGCAGTCATTGACGTGGCACTTAGAGCACATTGCCATGCTGATGATAAGGGTTTATGATTTACAGCCCCGGCTGCAGAGGAAGGGCCTGCTTCTCCTAGTGCTAGAACCCCACCACCGGGCGGAGGTACTCCAGCAACGGCCGCAGCGGCGGAGATAGTCGCTACTGCGATTCCAGGTGGTCCCCCTAGAAGAACGTGCGGGGTCACTACACTGATTGGAGGTGCGACGCCCAACGGTGGCGGCGATAGGGAGGGTAACGCTACTGCAGGAAAAGCGGAAGACGATGTCGAAGCGGCGGCTGCGGCGGCGTCGGTAACACTTAAAATTAGCGGGTTCGAAGGGTTGAAGAGAATAGAGGGACTTCCACTTCTCAGCCCTCCAGGGTATATACCGGGCAACCCGTCCCCGCTGCTCCCGATATCATAGCTGCCCCCAGTACCTAAACAAAAAAGTAAATTAAAAAATAGACTTTAGATTCCTTGGATTTATCGATTCTACTGTCGCTTCAGAGCCGTTGCATGCGTCATTGCCGGAAATAAAAGTTAGAGGACTGAGCAAATGAAGCCGTTTACTACCCAGCAGAATTTTTATTTTCTCATTAAAAGCGTAACGTGATTCTGGATGATCGTCAGGTACAAGCGTAAGTAAACATCGAAGCAGCAGCAAACCTGCAAAAGAGTAGCAACAATACTAAAAATAAAAGAAAGAACAACTCCATTTCTCCTTTTTCACTCCAACGAGCAAAATCTGATCAAGGGCAACAAGCAATGAACTTAGCGGAATTGGAAATGATTTCGGTAAAAAACAGTAATAAAAAATGGAAATGATGAAGGATTTCATTTCTCTCTGACTTTCCTTTTCGCACCTCTCTGCTGTAGTACCCCGACATAAAAACTCCATTCAACATCTATAAATCCAGCAAGGAGAAGAAACGTGACTAGTACTGTTACAACTTGATTTCCTTCTTTCATTTCTCTCTCCCTCTCTCTAGTAAAAGTGTGCATCAATTCGTGACTGAGCAAATGACGACGACGAGTTCGATGGATGCTGTGCTACTCCGCTTTCCCGGACTTGAATTAACTCTCCTTCTCAAGAGCCCTTATTATTATTTTTTCTGATAATGGTAATCATTTATCATCATCTTCCCTTTCTAAATGTCTACATTTCAAGCTGCTACTGCTGCTGTGTAGACACTAAGCCATTACTACGTCTGCTTTTGCTGACTACGTTTACAATCTACCCAGCACTGCACCTGAACAAAATTTCTTATCATCATCACCGCATCGTCGTCGTCGTCGTCGTCATCATCATCATCATCAAGTTCCGTATGACCGATTTTCTAGTTATATTTGTATTGCTGCGTACAATCATAAAGAGGAGGGAAAATCTTGAAGGATTATCTATCTTTGCTCATTTACTCTTAATAAATAGAGGCCCACCGGACATGAGTCAATACTCGATAATGCTGGTATTCAAGGCTTTAGAAAGACTAAAGACGTCATTTGGTGGAGGTATTCGGAGCGTTACCAGGGAAAAGCGGCTTTCTTGGGGAGCCTTATGTAATTTAATATTTGGGTGGGGAGGGGAGAGGGAAAAGGGGAAAACGTGATGATGAAATTGATGAAGATTGCTAGCAGTAGAGGTAATAGTAGCAGCAGTAGCAAATTGCACCGATGTTTCACAATATTCGCCGATACGTCCGTATGAAATGTAATGGTGTATCATTATGAGAACGAATTGGGGTTACGGAAAAATGAAACGTTTTGGTTATTATCATTGCGACAAAAAGGGGAACGGTTCTGGTAGCTCAAAAAAGAAAAGAGGGGCACAGCCGTTGCAGCAGAAAAAGAAGGACAATGATGCGTGACGAGGTTATCCCGGCAGGATAATGGAGTAGCAAAAGAGGAACAAAATATCCGGCTAGAACGAGTGTATAATGTAAATAATAATGAGAGTAGTCTATTTAGTCCTCGTCGTCGTAGTACTCTTAGTAGTAGAAGTATATACCAGAAGTTGTACCAGTTAAATCTCAACATGTTCATTTCTTGTTAGGCAGATAAGGAAAATGGGAAAACGGAAGTGGAGAGGAAGCAAAAATATATATAAGGAGCAGATCATCTTAAGCAAGAAAGAAGAAAAAGGGGGAACAAAGAAGAACCCGACAAGACACTAAAAGAAAAGACGTGCTTCCACATACATATCATCTGCTTTGGCTGCTTAAGCAGTTTTGTACATAATGTAGAGACAGTGGAAAGCTGAGAGAAAGTGTGAAACCTGACATATGACAGGGAAAAGGCAGTAGGAGAGGAGAGGGAGGGTGATAGTGCTAATGGAAAAAGCTGTATAAGGTTATAGAAGGGATTTTGATCGTCAGTTGTGGATTTTGCTGCTTGGGAACATGGTGACCCAGATGAAGAGATAGATACACGGCGATGTTGTGGAGCTTATATCACCGCTAAATGAAAAGGGTAATGGAAAGCGGAACTGAAATTCTGCTCTTGATATTTCTTGAACGATGACGAGCAACTTGAACGAAGGGGGAAGACACAAAAAATGTTAATGCGGAAGCCAATCAATGTGGAAAGCAAGTTTCCTTCTGATCTTCTCTTCGAAGCAGGTTGCTGTTAATTCATTTCTGCTGTTTGGGTTCACCCTACAGCCGTATCCTTTTGTCATTACGAAGGAAACGGATATAAAGGAGAAATATTATAACTGTATGAATGAATAGAAGATGGTTTCCCAAGTGGAACGTGGTAGTCGGCATGACAGCCTTACATATTTTGACGGATGCTGTCTTGAAAACTCCTCCTATTCCGCGTGTTCAATTTGTAAAAGAGGAAAATTCCCTTCACTACTCCTCTCTCGCTCCCGGAGAAGAAGGAAGGAATGGAAATCGATTTTAAATGTGAAAACAACACTACAGCTTTGATTTTTAATGTTTCCTCTTTAACACACACAAAAAAGTGTCTGGCTGGCCTTGAAACTCGATATCTTTTTTCATATCCCTCCATTTCCCGCAAAATACTCGACATTACACATTACTATATGGAGCAACCGGCAAAGGAGGTAAATTTTACATGCTTCAGCGTTCTGGTAAAACAATAGCTTGTGTGGTTTACTTCCCTTCTGCTGCTGCTGCTGCTGTGGCCGCCACAGCTACTTTTGTTTAATAAACTACTCTCTCTCTCTCTCTCTCTCTCTCTCTCTCTTTCCCCTTGTTTTCTGTTGTATCATCTTCCCAAGTCGACCCTGTAGCTTGGAGTACTCACCAAGAGAAAATATTATTCAAACGCGGAATTCCCTCCAACTTTAAGCCGAAATACAAAACCTCTATCATAATGATTCAAAAAGGACGGGAAAAGGTTTCCTCGGGTTTGTTTGTACCTTGTATGAGGTTGATGCTCTTTCACTCTCTCCCTCCCCCTCTCTCTCTCCAACATTCTTTTGAACGTTTAGCAAAAACCTAAATAAGTAGAAACTTTGTTTCATTCTTCTTTTCAGATACTTCACCCGGAACAGGGTGTACAGTGTACAGTAAACAACCGCAATCTCTACACACACCACCACTCTTAATAAATCCGACGTAGGGTATGGTACACGTGTGGTAGAGGAAACCTTACTGGCATTCTTTCCCCAAAAAAACTTTTCTTTCAGCGAGCGCACAAGTGGACGCTTTTCGTCTTCTCTCTGGTTTGATTTACAAGTACACCATTACTAATCCAATGGAATGCTAATCAGTTGATTACACACGCTCGCTATTTTGCGTGTGGGTACACAGATACAAGTAGACAACTCAGTGATCTGTTCAGGGCGTTTTTTATCTTTCTTGTAGCCTTGATCAATATGGTGGTCAATGCAGTCCCTTTCCCGTCGCAATATTAAATACGCTCAAGTATTTTAAGTATATATCAGTCTCTGTACTTCTGCAGAACCTGACAATAATCGGATGGTTATTATTATTATTATTTTTATTATTATTACACAGTGGAGTCCTATGCTACCATATTTACACAGTTACAACACATTTTGCCTCAAAACACAAATTCTACTGACATTCACGTAGGGAAACGGCACAAATGGTTATGATCATCATCTCTCGATGTTGGTCACTCAGAAAAAGCTCACTACACAAGCTTTTTTTGGTCGGCTCCTTTCACCACTTTCCCATTATGATTCTGCCAGCTCGCATGTCAGCCAAAGTGTGTAATATGAGGAAAATCTGTACGTGGCTTGCACACTGACAAGGGACTCTCACACTCTTCCCATTTTACTAGATAAGAGAGAGAGAGGGAGAGAGAGATCCACGAGAGCAAAGTAATCTCTGTCTCTCTTCCTTCGCTCCCATCTCCCAACTTTTTTTCGCTTTCCTGCAAGTACACTTTTCCTAGAAGAAAAATTGGCCACGGCAAAGAAAAAAAGTAGGAAGTGGAGTGATTTTCAGAATAAGGCTGAGGAAAGCAAAGCTTGTTTTCTCATAGTCCGTTAAGGGCAGAGAAAGAAATCTTTCTTTTTTTCTCTATTTCTCACTCTGTTCTGCGGCTTAGATGAGAGCTGTGTTATACTTGATGATGATGGTGATGATGATGACGGATATCGACTTCGTAAAGTTTTCAGTTATCTAATATCATTCCAATAGTCTGGTATTTCTTGAAAAGACACATTGCCATCCTGATCATGATGATCATCATGATCGCATCCTACGTAAATATCCTCACCACCAGGTATTTATCTTGAGTAGACTGTTTTGTAAGCAAGTAAGCGGTCCAAAGGTACAGAGAACATTTCACGTGTGCCTGCCTGTCTTTCAAGCAAGAAATGAAAGACTTTCCACAGAAATTTTGTTTGCACGCGGCAGTGAGGCAGAGAGACACATATTCGCTTCATTCACAAAAAAAGACCGACTGGAACTCACCAGACGACGGGTATGGCGATAGACACTCAAATAAGGAAATAAAAGTAGGGAGCGCGAGTGCGACTGAAATAGATAAAACTTTTTCCCCAAAAAGTTCCTTTCAAGCGTAAGCGCATTCAAAGGGAGACTGACAAACATTAGCAAACCGGGTGAATGGTGTTTTCAACCGTGTGTGTGTGTTCTATACGAGATACCCTGAAATTTATTTCAATCCCGGGTAAAATCCGTTTGTCCTGGTTTCAATTTCCAGCGTTTCCCCGCATCTCCGAAATCTCTATCATCATCATCAAGGCCGTATCATCATCAACCGCTGACCAATGGCACACCGAAGGATGTTGGAAGTACCAGAGAAAACTGATGAAAAGATGTTGAAAGGGATTTAAACAACATAGCAGGTGTACCAGTTGAACTCATCATTTTTGATTGATGAAGCGTTGCATTTCAACAAGGATGTGTGTAGTCAATATTTATTTATTACGGGAAAAACGTGCTTTCATTTCATCACCACCACAAATGTACCACACATACACAAACACACATTCAGTCAACCAGGTGCATTTTATTATCTTCGGCTACACCGAAATTTTATTTTTGCCCATTTTCTTTTCTCGTTTTCCACATTCCTGCTACTAGGGAGCAGTCACCACAAGGACGACAACAGTAGCAGCAGCAGCAACATCATAAAAATATAAAGCCAAATATAAAAGACCCAACATGTTGGGACAAAATGTAACGTTTTGTGTCAACGAGACTGGTGTATACAGGGTGATGGCGATGGTAACAACGCTTTTGAGAGAGGGAGAGTGCAAAGTCTGCTATCACCAGCCTCTCACCTTCAGTCGAAAGTCAAGTACCAATTTTGCAAAATGGAATCTCTCTAACAACGCAGCCTGAGAGTTTTCCCCAGTTTATTTTTACACCTTTTCCATTTTATCATTGTAAAACAATATCAAGAAGAACGTCATGTGCATTTGAATTGGGTGGTGTAGATACTTTTGACAGTGAGTATGTGCTCTTGTCACTGACTGTAGGAAGGATGAATTGACGTTGAATTTCAAGAAAAAATGGTTAATTCAGCCAGTCTCCAAACGTAAATAGTTTACAGTGTGTCTACCACTTTAGACAATTCCGGCGCCACTAACGGCAAGGGTGCGTAAATAATAAATGAATTGCTCTCGTGCTCAGATGTTTTAGGATGGTCTAGAGAGAAGCTTCGCAGAAAACAGGAAGAACAGGGGAAAAAATTGAGATTTGTCCCAAAGACTTTGGCGGGCCGGCTGCGTTTAATTGAGATTCCACAAATACTACACGAGTGTATACGAGCGAGCTGCAGCTGGGGTTATAATTAAAACATCGTTAATTGATGGAAACGACCTAAGGATAGATAAAAAAAACTGTATAGCTATAGATTACAAGAAAGTGGATGTTGAGTTGAATCGAGGATCTGATCAGACTTCTCCACATTTATTTCCGCGACAATCTTTTTCTTCGCCATATCTCAAGAAACTAATCACCTATCACAGACGATGGTATTTAAGGCGGGTCGCGTAGGGGAATGAAAAATCGAAATCAGGATGCTTCGTGGGAACAAAATGGCGACTTACGAACACATCCCTGTAGGAAGGAACACACAGACCGCAGAACATTCGTAGCTAAACCAATTCGACAAGTCTCACAGCAGCTTAGCAGTAGTGGCTTGTACCTCGTATAATGTATATCCAAAAAGAAAATGTATCTGTATACTTTATAGGTGTGCTCTGTCTTATAAATGTATTACGTTTTAGCGAGCGGAAAATGTCTTCATTTTCTATCACAATTTTTCAAGCCTTGATCATCATTCGCATTTTCGTTGTATTTTACGCGGGACGTTCAAAGGAATTTGGTAATTTTTCGCTGATCGGTATCTCGACGGCAGATTCATCCTAGTTTGGGCTCTGCATGTCTCTCACAAAGGCGGAGATATTGAACGGTTATAAAATTATCTTGATTTTATTGAACGCCCCTCGTGTTGCTTATATTAATGTGTCATTATAATTACGTTGCTCCAACTCATAACAACTGCCTTACAAATCATAGCACGTTATATCAAATGTACCGCACTTCTCGAAAAAATTCCGAAAAGCAAATCCGTATAAATTTAGACGTGCTACCTATAACCTACAAACCGCATATCTACATTTATGAAAATATTTTGTATCTACTTACAATTCACCTTCACGGTAACGAGTTTGGACTACAAACATAGCAGTAAAATAACACCAGCCACCAGTATAGTAATAGAATCCTGTACTGATACTGATAGTGGAACGCAACAACGGCAAGGTCATAAAGTAAAGTAGCTGTCGATAAACAAAAACATATCAGTCTTCTTTCATTCCTATCATTCCTTTCTTCTAGACCTATAAATTCCGACCACGACTACGGCTCAGATCCCTTCGTCCCTACTTTCACTTACATCAATTGTTTTTAAAATTTCTCTGTTCAGTAATCGTAAGGAGATAGGTACATAAAACTCATGTATGAGTATATACCTAAAATGCAGCTATTTCATAAGATAAGTATTTTTTTATTCCAGACATCCCCACTATCTGGGCACTTCGTTCAAATGGCAGTAATATGTCTAACCAGCTATCTTGATAAAAGTAATTCAGCCGTATTTTCGATACACAGTTATACTCATGATCTTTCCACTCTTCCAGTCAGATTTAGCCAGCAGCTCCAGATGTAGCAGCATTTCAAATTTTATGGCTTTACTGTTGGACTATCCTGTCTCCAAATCTCTCAACTCTGTTTATAGCAGCTGCTATTATAGTATTATCAGTCTTGCCAGTTTGTCAAGCAACAACAAAATATCTGAAGAAACAAAGAGTAGAATATTTGCTTTGTCCAACTGCTCATATCAACTGCTAGATACATTCATCTAGCTACATATATCTTTACAATGTGTACTTTTCTCCAACTGTGACCCAAAAACAAAAACACGATGCATTTATTATCTTGATTTTTTTTACGGTTTAATTTTACAGTTCCGGAGACTGCACGATAATCAGGCATGACAGATATATACACGTGTACTATAAGGGCAAACACTAAATGACACTGCAGACAAGATTATCAATATGTCCTGTTTTACGCCCTATGAATGTTCATACAACTAACAGACACGTTGTTCTTAGACGCAGTTTCATTGCACTTTTATTACTGGTGCGTTGCATCGCAGTGTGCAGGCAGCGTAACAAGGTGAACAAGGGAAGCAGAAGAGGTAAGGCAAAGAAGCAAGTCGCCCCTTCCTATTACATTTCTTATGGTGGTGCCATGTGGAATGCAAAAATATGTTGGCATGTTATCATTTCCTTGTTTTCGTTCCGAACTTGGCTGTGACTGGAATAATACCCTGTTCCTCCTTGTCCTGCCATTGAAGAAGCGTTGACAGCGTAAAAACTGTGAGAGAGCCGCTATTGCTGTATGGCTGGGTGACTGACTTGTGACGGAGAGACTTGCTTTAGTCGCTGACAGCAGAACAAAAGAAAATCAGCGGGACTGTGGAAGAGAGCATCGACGGCTGGAACAGAATTACATACTTAACGGACTTGTTACAAGTAGGCAATGACGACAACAACAAATACATCCTGCATAAAGAAGATCAAGAGAGAGAGAGCGTCCTAAAACGGGTGCAGGGAAAATAATGTGCGACTTGGTCGCTTGGTTGGCTTTGTGTGACATGCCACATTGATGGGCCATGCTTTAGACAGTATTTGCTTTTTACTCGGCAACTCTGTGTTGCAGTTACTATTCTTCTACTTAAAACCAGCTGTCTTTCTGGAATGCTGCTTATGCGAGACCACGCCAGAGCATTGTTGCCACACATAAATTCATGCAAACGTACGTATTTCAGGGAATGTGAATCCCCTTCTTCCTCTTGGTTCACTAACAAGTCGTAACTTTGCGCTACATTTCGGTAATCTGGATAACTTTCTCTGTAATAATTATGCAATGATAATGCTCGCAGCAGTAGTAGTAGTGGCCCGGTTTCTCTTTATCCTCTCAGACTAGACACCCAACAATAGTCGTTCGTATATCGAAGCAATTATTTCTTCTACTTGAACCTCACCAACAATAAAAAAGACATCGTCGGATTCATCAGAGCAGGGCAAATTTTATACTAAAACTTTTTGTTGCAAATATATTTCGCCTGTTTCTTGGGATCAACGTTGTTTCCGTCGTCCGTAAAGAAAATTTTACTTTGTTCTTTGCGACGACGGTAAGCTGGTCTACTGCCCAATTTCTCTGCACTACAGCACTCGACGATGTGAAGGAATTCTGAGACATGATAATAATGACGCCGATAATCTCCCTGCCGGAGCGACAAGAGTGGGGCGACGATGATGCCTTATTTCACACGACGTGTGTGCATGTATGCATTTTTTTGTAGGAATAAAATTATTGCAGTGTGAATAGTTCATTCCTTGAGCGGAGGTCAAAGTGCTTTGTAATAGCCTATGTGTTTCTGTTTTCTCCGCACCCTGTCCACTTTTCACTGACACTATCGCCTCTATAAAATGTAATGATGGCGTGTGTATGCACATTTTCTTGTCAAGAAGGCGATAATAATACGACGCCAGTAAAAAGGGGCTCAACCAAAGACGATGGTACTGTTTTTACTGAAACTCCCTAACAAAAGTATGAAAGTATCATCTTACAACGCCTGTCGTTGTCGTTACGTAACTTTGTCATTCATGGCCTTGCCATAACGACGCGATGCTATTGCTGTACTTGTTTGAAGATGTAATTTTGCTCCCTTCCCCTCTCTATGGGTGTGTGTGTGTGTTTGCATGTAAACTTTTGTGTCTATTAATGTAGTTGCATAAATGGCTTTGCATTTTATGGCGGGTATGCTGGCACGTCGCAGAAAATATCACGGGACGCTGGAAGTGAGTGTCCCTGTATAGTTTGGAGACTCATGGACCACATTGTCAAGCTGCGATTCTGTGTGCGTTCAAGGGGAATGTGTGCAACAATGGCTTCCTTATGAGCATGACAATTAGAATAAACTTTTATGACATGTGTGGAACATGGATCATGTTAACACAACAATGTGCTATATAGCAGAACCGTGGAAGCTGTTATAAGAAATCGGGCTGCAACTGTTTGTATCTAAAAATTAATATTGGCAGTGACTGCAAAATGACACATGGAAGCTAAGAAAAACCTAAATTGGTGGTAATAATAATTGTTGTGTTACAGATGGTGTTTGTGTGTACACGCTTCAAATAGAGCGTTGTTGTTAAAATACATGTATCCTTACAGATTTCGCACAAACATAAGTTCATTAATCATCTATCCATTTTCAGTTTCATCGTGTAACAACGTACTTGAAACTCGAGTATTGACACTGAAAGGCCCCTTCAGGGCAAAAAACCCATATCAAAGCCTCCCTGTCCCTATGTGCCACATTTATCCGGCGCACATTGATAACAATAAAGGAAAGAAACGGTCATGCAATAATAAAAACCAATTGAATGGAGATCATAACGTCATTGAGTAACGATAGGTTGTAAGAACTTGACGTTTATATCCTTTGGTTACTTCTGCTCCATTCCCTCCCTTGTATAGGAAGTACAGAAGAAATTTCAGCGAACCTCACACGATCTCCTAACATGTGCTCTATTATGTACATGTTAAATATTCAGCACTTCAGAAGCTTTAAATTCCAGTATTTGGAGTCGCTTTGATTTTGGGGATATTCATATCTTCTTTAGTAAATGCTGCAAAACAGGAAATTAATTTAACGGAAAGGTTTAGCAAACATAAGTCCCTTCCGTAAAATAATATGCAACAAATAAAAATTTATTCAATGCTGCTTCAATGGTCTATTGTGTTGGTTTTTAACATAAATTTTATGTGTTATTGTTCATTGTAATATTGCATTCAGTTATGGCTTTAGTATACATCAATTTAACTAAACGCACTTTGAATGTAGTTTTACAATCCTCATTGTAGTAGACGTATCGTTTACCACAGAGTCTGCTCGAAATGAGCGTCTAGTAGTATAGTATATATCGATATTTTTAACTGTTTATGTAGCAAGAATATATGATGTAATAC
The DNA here is from genome assembly GCA_027744055.1 of Callyntrura sp. NNG-2020. Taxonomy (NCBI): domain Eukaryota; kingdom Metazoa; phylum Arthropoda; class Collembola; order Entomobryomorpha; family Paronellidae; genus Callyntrura; species Callyntrura sp. NNG-2020. The sequence goes on along the minus strand of JAHZNE010007399.1, from coordinate 5,364 downwards.
AAGTCACGTTAAAAGACGGATATGAATATAAATGACAGTTTTAACCAAACTTAACTAAAAGATCTCAAATACATAAACAAGTCAGTATATTGATGAAATCCTCCTTTTAAACCTGTAGCCAATTACGATAAACGAAAAAAGTGCGGGATACTTCCAGTAAGGATTGTTAAAAAGTATTCTTAAGCATATTTATACACAATCAATACAGTGACAGTTTGACACTTGGACAGTTTGAAAGCAAAACATCAAAATCAATTTTTCATAACAATGTATTGTTAACTTTTATCTGTTTTCTTATCTCTCGTCTGTATTTTATTAAAAAATGGCAACAGTATTATGATTTGCTATGTATCTTCTATAAAGTAGGCTGTTGCTTTTGATATAATTAGATATTCATATGGTTGCACAATACTATACTTCTTTCATTTTGAAATATGAAAAATGCGAGTGACGTTTAATATTAGTATAAAGAAGTATTCCGCTGTAGTGACGGATGTTATCAGATATCACATAAAAATGAAAAATGTGTGCCTTTAACAAAATAAAATTTGAAATTATGTATTCGCCAATCAAAATACAGCATAGGTCGTTAGAATAGAATAAGTTAGTCAAATGAAGTTACTACTTATAGATCAAACGACACCTTAGTGAAAGTACTATAATTAAAATGTACAGCGTGGATAAATTTGATCTCGTTATACAAACATGAGGCATACTTTTTTAATATATGAAATTCGGTAACTTGAATTTCTGCTTGCGCGAACCTTTCAAATGATACTACAGTAAGCTATTTATTTTCACTTCGTACACCCTCAAAATCTTCCGTTCAACCATGTTCTAAAAGAGCAAACTTTTTAAATTGAAGGTACAAATCTACCCGGTAAGGGCTTTCAGCCGATACAGTACTACTCATATTTTTGTACAGTCGATCCTCTGGAAGTAATTCAATTCACTTACAACCTTATAGTATTGAAGTGTTAAATATATAGCCACCAATAACGTGAAAATTCCTACCAAGTGAATAATCCGATCAAATGTGTATAAATAGATCGGCACCTCGTATTGAGTTTATGTGCGCAAGTATCTTTCTTATTTTGCTTTCCGAATAACTTAGGGAATCAAATTACACCATTTATTGAGATTACACGCACATGCAAGTACTATAATATAATATACTACAATAGTCCAATTTTAAGGCTATACAAACGAAGTCTTTGGCACATAGCCATATAGAAAATCCAATTTTGTCAGAGCTACTGTCTCCTTTACTGTAACGAATGTATTGAGTTACCATTAATGATGAACGCTATGAAATTTCACAAAATGTGTTCGCATCTAAATCTACCTTTGTATTACATGCCAAATGTGAACAAGGACATTAAAAATAATAACAAATAAGTTTTTCCTTCCTGATTTAAATTGTGGCTAATGCAGGAGATGCAGCGGTAAACCGTTTTTTTAAAATTTGTATATTATATGCGCGCACAATTACAGTCTACAAGCACTTATATGTCTACTTATTATGTAAGTATATTATAGAAACTACCACCAACATAATGTCAACCCCTGTCAATATGTGTCGAATATCGGAAACTCCATGTCGATATGACTTTAAGTCTTGAACGGGAACGAAAACAAAGATTTTACTGTTATGTCCTCTCGGGGTCAAAGGGGTCAACCAATTTGGGTCAAACTTGGCAAAATTACTTATCTATCCTTGACCTATCTTTATCCTAATTTTGAGTCAATTTGGCTCATTTTTACCGCTTACGTTATCATCCCCGCACGTCCACGGGGGGTTGACCTCGAAAGCCAATATACGGGTCCTCCGATCTACTGACCCAACTATTGAAATGCCAAAAAGAATTTCAAAATTCTCTTTCCTTCAAGAGTAGGAGCGCGAGTACGGACGGAAGGAACCAAGGACATCTATATACTACCAGAAGGCTGGTCGTAAATAAATGCAGTTTATATATTGACTGTATTCGAAAATTAGCTATTATTTTTTAAACGAAAATTGAATTATTTTAGTTATATCGTGTTATATCTTGTCAACTTTACTGAGGAAATATTTTCATCTTTAAACGAACTGATTTATTTATATCGGGTTAATATTTACATCTCAAATAGTATTGGCTGTTTAGTATCATCTTTAAACGGAGATTGATAAATAGACTTTGAAGGAAAAACATGAACAGAGCCCCTATTTATATGTTTTCGTCGTGCAAAAATGAAAAAAAATTAAAACTAAGACAATGCATCATTCAAATGTATTCAATGGGACTTTAAGATGCGATGAATAATAAGGTGATTAGTATATACGACATATTAAAAGCATCTTACTTCAATGAATAATTTGCTTTTCACAAATATTGGCTTCCTATCAGACACGGTTTTACCTGCGGATCTCTAACTAAAAATTCATCGATTAAGTGATAATGAGTTGTTTGGGCAATATGGGCTGGGAAAAATAGTAGTGGGTAAATATGGGTTATATAAAATGATTTACATACGTTTTATAGAACCGTAGAAATTTTTTAAAGCGTGCCAAATCTTACCCAGTTATATATTAAAATTTTCTAACAAATCACAATCACGAGTCCATTACAACCCAGCCAATGAGACACTATCTGGTTGGGTATGATAAAACCCAAGTAATATAATAGCGGGTTAACCAATACATTTAGTTTGGCGCTCCTCCATCGGCGCTCCTTCTTCTTCTAAAATATGCAGATTATTATTTGAGATGTCTTACATATACCATGATGACTTTAAAAAACTATAATTTTTAACTTTTAACTTTCCACGCAAACCATTGCAAGTCACATCATTAGTGTTTTGTAATTTTTTTTATCATATATTTGGTTTGTCGTAAACTGCATTTTAAATCAACAGTTAAATAAAGCTTTATACATTTTTTGTCATTTTGTAGCCACCTCAATAATAATAAATAAGGAAAATGATGATGCACATGAGCTGTTGCCGCCCAACTGCATATATTAATTAACTTAATCGGCAGCACGTTTCAATAGGTAAATGTATGCACGAAATAGAAAAAAACATTTATTTAAAATTCGAAGAAGTCAGGTCATATTTCCCGTCATACAGGTGGATATTTTACAGAACTTGATAAACCATGGATATTTTGTAGATAGTATGACGTATGCGCCCAGATACTGCGTTGATTAAAACTGATATAGGACAATTCCATGCGTAGGTAGGAGAGGGTTAAAATTTTTGTGACATTGGCCGGTTTGCAATGAGGGAACGTGTGAGGACGGGACATGTCAGGACGTCAGCCGTCCCGATGTCGGCTTTTAATGAACAATCCCTAGAAAGTTCCATATTACAAAAATTTGAAAGATAATTTTAGATGTGCTCTTGCTAATATTTTGTCAGATGATTTTAACGTGAACATATAATAAGCACTGTTGAATAGGGTATTGATGTACACCGCTTCTGGTATATCCAGAATAATTTTCTTCCCTGCAGTTACCATTCTCGAACATCAACTAATGACCAAAAGTATTTTGTGACAGGTATGTAACCAAAGCTTTGAATTTTAGTCTTTTACGGACTGGGCCAATATGGTGCTTCAGTTCAGGGAATCGGAGGGACCGGAAACAGGTCAAGCAACGCTTAAGATGGTGATGATTAGCATGAAAAATTTTCATAAGGCATCTGTCAAGAACAATGATATGTGTTCATTCTCAAAACTTAAAAAAATTATTTTGCCATAAATAGGATTGCAACGATGGCGATTGGAATTGTGATGATAAAAAAAGGAATATTGACCCAGTCACCAAATGGAAAATAACTTACATTGCTTCGCATGTAAATGTAAAATGTAAAATTTTTAAAGCTTTGGCTACATGTCTGCCGCAAAATATTTTTAGCTGATGTTCCAGAATGGAAACTACAAGGTGAGTAAATGTGTCTGCGAAGTTCAAGAAACGTAGTTTGAAACAAACATAAAAATTACTATGCGTTGCTTGCTATTACGCAGATTTTTTTTACAGAATGATGATCTCAATGTTCGAAATGATATTTTTATACTGCTGGGAATTACATAGTAGTTTGAATTAACATGTCAAGTAGTTTATTACATGTCAGTTAAAATGATACGAGAAAATCAGAAGTATACATGGTGTCATCAAAATGAATATATATGCATATGCAGTAGAATAAGATAATGCTAACTGTATATTTCCATTCTATCTAATGCAGTAGTTTGTTTACGCACAGCACCTGCTGATGTGAAACCGAAGCCGACAAATGTATTTAATTTTAATTCATATCCTAAAAGACGCGGCAACAAAATTTTCATGTACATTGTGCATTAGAGGGGGGGGATTATTGATAATAGCTTACCTCGATACACTAATGATGTGTCTTATTTTTATTGCACTAGTGTACACTATACGGTGGCCATTGTGTGATTCTGAGAACTAAACGACCTATTATCAATTGTCTATAAAACCATTTTTTTACGCAATGGCAATTTACTTTGGCTCCCATTGTCTAAGCCTATTGTTCTTTGTCTTAATTTGTTTCTTTTTGGCCGCCGAAATCATATAAATAGAGGCTCCTTTGGCACTCTCGTTCATCTTGCTATCGACTCCGTGGACGTTTCAAGATGAACATATTTAACCAAGAAATGTCCATTTAATAATTTAAACTGAATTTTATAATTTAAACTGAACTTTATAATTTAAACCGAAAATAAGTTTCCGATTAAGTGTTGATACAATATAGTATAATTTAAATATTTATCTCTAAATTATAACAAAATGTAAAGTGAACCTGTACAATATAGATATACCAAAAAGTCACTTATTCAAATAAAATATTTTTATGTTTTTTCTCAGTATATGTATTATGTACTATGTAATATGTAAAAATAAGATGTAAGACGTGAAAACCTAAATATAAGCTAGCAACCTAACGGCACTTTATGAACGCCACTTGTTGCCGATGGCCCTTGCCTTGGCCAAACTCCTTACTCCTTAATAGCCCCACCGATACCTTTGGTGACCTCTACCCAATAAACACTGGCGGAACCTACCTACCGTGTTTATTGCGTGGTAGGTTAGATTGGCAATTTACAAACTCCCCTACTTTGTGGCAGTGGTTAATTTGACCAACACTTTTTTTAGCCATGCAAATCTGGCAACCAAAAACGCATAGCATGCAAACATGGCAACCGAAAAAATGGTCGGTGCAAAACATGCTACTCAAAAAGTTGTCACATGCAAATGTGGCCATTGAAAAAAATGTCGATGCACATTTGGCAACCCGAACTTACTTAGTTCGTAGCAGAGATGGTATTACCCGCGGGTTTCTAGCTAAAAACCCGTGGGTTGG
>JAHZNE010007398.1:0-29547 GCA_027744055.1 Callyntrura sp. NNG-2020 | reverse complement strand
ATGCAAATGCAACACAACACCACAACAACACAATTGTTGGCAAAATGTGCTTGTGACAAGTTGTCACACGCTACAACAAGTTGTGATGCACATGTATGGTATACACCATATAGTTTAGCTAGAACAGTGTACAAGTTCCATACCCTGTGGCGAGATTTAGCATCAAATCCGTGGTCGAAAGTCTGATAGAAATCGCTGTAGGAGTGTTTGTTATAGGTGGAGCACAAACTGGTTGTTGTGACTACAAAGTCCACTGATAAAAATAATATTGTCTTGTAAAAAATTTACTTTGCAGAATACTTTCGTTGTATTACCATCCAACAGATGGTGAAGTATCCAGAAAAGAGGGGAATTCGTCGTGAATAAAATAGTAGCAGTCGTTGTTGTTGTTGGAGTAGTAGTAGTAGTTGCTGTAGCAGTAAGGACAGTGGCAGTTTAAGGCAAACTGAATCTTACATGCAGAACGCACCACCATAACCGAAGAGATACACGTAACCTTAAATGATTTGTGGAGAGGGAAACAAGTCTACGTACCTACGCTAACCAGGTCATAAGAACTACCATAAGCGCGATTTATATTGAGTCCATAAAAAGAACTGGAGGAGAAAGTAGGCTAACTACATATTTTCGATAAACTAAGGCAGTTAATTTATCAATGCCTGTAAAAAAACTCGTGTATATTCTGTACAAAAAAATGTGTTACACGTGCTGTTACGATAAAATTGATGATTGATTTTCATGGTATTCAAGAAGCTTGTACCTTCCTGCAAAATGATACGTTTGATACATCTCGTTGCGGGTGGCTTTTATCATGTCGTTATTGTGGGTGGAACTCAAATACATTAAAGCAATATCCAAATGGGAATGACTGTCGTGGTTCGCATTGCATGTTAAATACAACTTTGCTTTTGTGTTTTCAAACTAGATTCAGATAATTTTACGGACATTCAAAATCAAGTTATTCCTAACGAGATGATGAAATTAAAGCTTGAAGGGACTATAAATTCGCTGTGATAATGGTAAATGTAATATGCAAACAGTTGGGATTGAAAGTATATTATGAGTCTAAGGTGTACTCTGACTGTTTACTATCTTTCCGCACATAACACACCGCGTGAAATGAGATTCGTCAAATTTGGTAGCTCTGAAATTTGTTTTTGGCCAAGCGAAGTAAATAAGTGTTGCTCACTACTACTACCAAACAAATCACGCCAAAAGTGACCAGTCCAATGGTCGCAGAATGGGATAGTTATGTGTATGATTTGGTTTTTACGCTACTACTAGAGAAGATTTTATTCATTTTATCATTTTCCTCGCAATAACTTTCATAATATACCTGGTTAAAAATGCATGCTTCACATAAGGTGAAGATACATTAAAAGTGTCAGCATATAACGGAGTCGGAGGTAATAAGGAAATGCTTAATAGGGAAAATATTGTATGATTGTATGACCAATTGGGTGAATGTATTTTCGGCAAAATTGTAATTTCTCTCAATTAAATTAAGAAAATCTGGCCATACATGTCTTTTCTGATTTGCTTCGTCTTTGATATACTTTAATATACAGTATGAATACTCATTCCCGTAATTTTTGGTTGTTGAAAAGAAATCACTTTCTGGAAGCACTTGATCCTGCTACAACTTTCTTCATTTGATGTCAATGCAATATATATCATTCATTAGATTATGAAATTCTCGTAATTTTCTTATCATCCCCTAACTTCATCATTCAGAACTTTTTAACCTACAATTATACGTAGTTGGGTAAATTATTCGTTCTTCATTGTTGTCCTACCATTGGGGTGAAAAGTGATACACTTTGTGGCTATAAGACATTCGCCAAAATAAGGGTGTTTTTTTATATTTCAAACCCACGATAAACGAATTTATATTGTAACTTACATTATCATCAAAAGTGATTTTTGGTACGAATTATATCGAGTAATAAATGTTCCTTTCCTCTTATAGGTAGTTATTTGGAAATTTTCAAAGCAGTAACGGTTCATACATTATAGGTTCGTCGTGTTTTATCCCATATCTTATTGCCTGCAGGTGGCGGAAAGTGATCAACTGTGGTGAGTGAACGTCCGACATTGCCTCCATTAGCATAATCAATGCTTCACAGGAATGTTTTCATGGCGTTCGCGTTCAAAGGATGTATGTGGTAAAAACTCGACTAGAATATCAACTAGAAAATGTTTACAGCAAGAGCCATCCTTGTTAGTAAACTCTAACAACCAGTGAAAATCAAACGCGCACTCATGCTGCGAATTTCTTGGCGGTGTAATGTGCTCAGCTCCATATAATATGGATTTAATCTAATAAACAGCTTGTTCCTGTCACTTACCTATTGCATTTTACCTCCACACATACGGTGGTACCTTGTTACGGACACATTACGAGCATCAGCAGCGTGCTATTAAATTGTTTAAAGGTGTATGGCCGTGGCCATTAATGCCACTTGAACAAGCAGGGATAATGACATTTTAGCACTTGAGCAGAGCTACAATTTCCTGCGCCATCAATTTTGCTTTCTACCATATGTTCGCATCCTACCTTAATTCTCCCTTACGGTAAGAACAGTTAGTTCTCAAGTGTGGATTAGTCTCGTACATACAATACAATAATGGTGTAGCATTGCACTTGTCACAATGTGAAGTCAGTACGTCTTCGGGTCTTTATGCCCGTCATGCACAATCAATCAACGCTTATCCTTGCCATCTGTAATGTCATCCATTCTTTCGTCACCATACTACAATGAGCTGTTATTTAGGCTTCAACATAAAGTGTTTTCCAAACTGAACTACAAATTTCAATGACTATGAGACGGACAGATTATGATAATCGAGTATGAAATTGGGTTGTAACGACTAACAATGCGGAAAGAGCTGGGGTTCTTTGTATTTGTGATGTCGCAGGGGAACTTGTGACTTGAGTCGGTAAAACACCCCCTGAACTCTCAAATATGTGGTCTTGCCCAATGTTTTGTCATAGACACAATATTATAGAAAACAGGCGCCTACTTTCAACTATGATTGTATTTTCTCTGTTGTCACTGAATTGGCAATTAGTAGCAGCATTGTAGTAACTCAACAGTCTAAGCGCGTTTCTACCCGTAAAATAATTGCTATTATGAGTTATTATAGTAGTGTCATTAACCAGGTATTTAGCCTCACACCGAAAGCATGTGAACCAAGATAGGCAACCTGTCCCTGGCTTTTACTTTGGTTTTTGTTGCCATAACAACTCAAGTGATAGGGACAGTAGGCAAAAACGGACATGACAAGTGGGTGTCAACGGAATAATTAAACTTGGTTGTGAAATCTTCCTTTCCAAGCGATGGAGACTATTTTAAAATCTGATGTGTCATACTTCAGCATAATCCATTTTTATAGGCTGTCAAGAACATGGACAGCCATACTACTATTAGTAATGTTGTGTATTATTGCGAAGTGCCAGTATCAACCACCACCAAACGTACAATACAAGGACCACGTACTAAATGTTGAAGCGTGTCAAAAACAACAATTAATATGTCCACTCAAAATTGTAGAGTTTCTGTTAGCGAATGTTACTAATTTTTACCTTATTTCTTCCAAAATTAGATTGTCATAATAGATCTGTAGTTTGTCATCTACAGATACAGTTATCATGCCAATCACACCTAATTTTCCTTACAACTTACAACCCCAAGGATCTATGTTCGATGAGAGTAGCACAAGACACAAAAGTAAAATGCATTTTTACATAGCATTCCACCCACATATGTGGTACACAATACAAAACTTACAATTTTCGGCAAGAATCTAAGCTAAGCAAATTTAATAATAATGCAAAAATATTTATTTTCCTTTCCACTCTTTACAACGACGATAAACCCAGTTGCTATTCTTATAAAGAAACGCATTCGGTTGTATTTATTACAAGAACTTATGCAATTTTCGTACATTTAGGAGGAATAAATTCGTCGCCTACAGCCTAGGTCGTAGACGGAACGAAAGATTTTTCGTTTTGTATGCCGTATCCTTCTTATCCCGAATCCAATCTTAAATTTATGCATTAAAACTTGAGATAGCTGTTGTGAAGATTTGAGATTAGTTTGTTCTGTGAACCCTTTCAGAAAATTTAATAATCCTTTGCCACAGCTCAAGCGCTCTCCTGAGAGTGTCACGCGGAGAACTTAAATCCCCACATGAATACGGCGGTGTTTGGTTCAAAAACTGCGTGCCGCTTATAATGTTGTGTACTTCTTGTACTACATATTTACAATACGTTTTTCTATCAAATAACCATAATGATAATGTGTAACTGAAAAACCAAAATCCTGTGTAACGGTGTACAAGGTACTGATTTTGATGGTGCAAAACATACGCAATTACCGGTAATAGTCGCCATGTGAGAAATGCATTTCACTTCAACTGATCCGCCTTCCACATAACCGCATCCCATTTAAATACACCATTTCCCATTAAATGTTGACCTCGGGTTCCTGGTGGGAGCCTAAATTCATCCGCCTGTCCTTTTCAGCTGGATTTGCGACGGAAAATTCTACTGCCTAACTGCTCTAAACTATATAATATGATGATTGCTCTACCTGGGTAGTCTTCGACACAGAAGACCAACAGAGTCGCGCTGAGTTGATTTGAGAAGAGTTTAAACATCCCAACTTGGTGGGGCTTCTTTAACAAGTATTTTGCGAAAGGAAAGGTTACTGCCTGGCTAGTTTTATGAACAGAATATGGAAGCGTCGGAGCAAAATGGGTGATAAATGGGTAATATTTTAAACATTTTAGGAACAACAACAGTTGAAGTTTCTTCTCTGGTGTTTTGCAAGTTCAAGTACATTTTCTTCACTACTTTATTGGTTCGTTAAATAAACACTTTTGGGGAGGTCAAACAGAGATTTGTTGCTACACGCTCATATATAGATAATCTTGCGTTTGCTACAAGCATATTTCTCCGACGTTGTCGTCGTCATGTAATGGGAAAAGCATAACGTAGAAAAGAATTTACATGGTAATATGTTTGCCTTTAATGGACTTGGATCTTCCTGATACGAAATAAACTGAAAGGGATGAAATGAAATAGGCTTTTGTTAAATTATGGTTATTTATTACTTGTTAATTGTTAATCTTGGCGAGCATGCATAATAAGAAAATTATTTAATTTATTGCAATGATATCCGGTAATGGTATTAAAGGGTAATTTCGATGTTCTCCTTTACTGTACACAGGTAGCAGGGAAACAGCCTTCATCTATGCAGTTACAAGCGCTGGCGTTGTTCACGCAATAACACAAGCATGCAGTTCTGGGGCATTAAACGAATGCTCCTGTGATCTCAGTAAACAAGGGCGTGCCACTCCTGAAGGCTGGAAATGGGGAGGCTGCAGGTAATTAATTAAACCATCGTGAATATTATTTCTTTGAATAAACAAGGACCTCTACAAAACTTGCTGCATGATAAGGAGGAATCGTAAATTATTGCGGTGGAAGGGTTTGTCAACTGGTAACTTGTTTTATTGGGGTGTTGGTGATATGCTCCTTGTTGTCATTTTCGCGGACGCTGATACGACGACATCTATCGTCTTTAATATGCATTGTTTATGTACTGGGTTTGTGTGTGGGCTTTCTTTTCAGTGACAACCTGAAGTTTGGTGTTCAATTCTCAAGGAAATTTGTGGACGCCCCAGAGAAATCCAAGTCATGGGAAAATAAGAACGTTCGGAGTCTAATGAATCTACACAATAATGAAGCGGGTCGCCAGGTAGAACATAATAGGCTTCCTTTACATAACCCTGTATTACCCATTGCTAATCAGACTTTCAATTTTGGAATAATGGAACGGCATGTCTTTTAATGTAACTGAAAGTTACGCATCTCTAACAACACACAATATATTCCGTTTATTCGTTGTCTTGTAGGCTGTCGCTCATCTGATGAGAATGCAATGCCGCTGCCATGGAGTATCTGGTTCTTGTGAACTAAAAACTTGTTGGAAAAACGTACCAACATTTTCACAAGTCGGTGACTATTTGAAAAAGAAATACCAAAAGTCAGTGCAGGTAAACTAGCATATGATTTCTATAGGAATACTTAAAAGGGGTCCATAGTAGGGAGCGATACAAATGACATTCTGACCTATCATATCATAATGTCCTTGTCAGGTTCCAGTGAAGCAGCAGAAACGTTTGCGGAGAAAAAGTGGAAGAAAGTTTCCAGTTGCGAAAGGTGAACTTGTACATATTCGAAAATCCCCGGACTATTGTGAAACTGACTCAGAAAAAGGAATCCTTGGAACCACCGGACGTTTATGCAATAAAACATCGGATGGTCCAGATCGCTGTAGTATACTCTGCTGCGGGAGAGGATTTAACACAAAGGTTAGTGAAATAGGTTATAATATAATAAACACTGGAACAATAGAAACAGAATAATATCTTTATCTTGTATAAAACGACAGCTCGTTTATTTTCGTTCCAAACTTGGTAAAAAAAATCATGAAAGCTGTACAAAAATACCAAAAGTAAGTTAAAATGGAATGGAAGGCAATATTAAAAGATGAAAAAAATTTACCCTACATGGAGTAATAAAATATACAACGATGAAACATCACAAAATCTGTTCAACGTCGAGAAAATGGATGCTGTAAAAATAACTGTAACTCCGTAAAAATATGATGTTGATGCTTGTGTCACTGTTTTTCAGGTTGTGAAGAAAGTGGAACGTTGCCAATGTAAGTTTATCTGGTGCTGCTACGTCAAGTGCAAGCCGTGTATAACACGAACTGACATTCACACTTGTAAATGACAAGACAGCCCTGTAATTCACCGGATTTCTCCAATTTGCACATCAAACCAGGATTATGATGCTTTGACTCCTACTCCTGTTAATCTTGATCAAGCTACACCTACTAGTTTCACTTCTCTTGCTACTTTCATACTAACGTTTATGTCGTTTAAGTAACACCATGGCTGATTTTAGGCCCCTGATAATAAAATGATGTGCGCCGAGATTCTAGCTAAACTGTTTCTGTCAACAAAGCGTTATCATATTCTTTTCATTCTCATTCGTCTCCCCCGCAAATGTTCCAGTGAACGTAGCCAGTATACATCGTAAGTTGACGAATTGAGTTTTCAATTAAAATGTAACAAAGAAAAACCGATAATTCCATAAAAACAAAAAATTAAATCGTTTAGTTAGATGTGTATATAGAAATACAATAATAGAATACCGTAGAATGAACGGCGGGCATCTTGTTAAATTATCATTTAAAAAATTCCCATGCATTGTTGGCTACCACGGAGTCAAATGCTATTTCGAAAGTTACGGGTAGATGATCCAAGTGATTTGATTTACTTTAACCAATAATGATAATAATAGTGCATACACACCCGTAGACCGCTAGAGAGTAGCCTAATTTCTCGTGAATACACAAAATTCAGTCATTGTGAATTATATTTCCACTTTCTGTGTTTCCAATCGATAAGAGTACTCTTACTGTTGTATGAAAGTCAGCGTTGCTGCATGCTGTTTAATAATGTAATTACAGTATTCACTAGACTACTACTAACAATGCAAAAATTGTCATCACGATTCGACGTGTTTCGTGGTTTTAATTTCTGCCGTCATAATGCATTTCTGTGCCATGTAAAATTTACAGGTTAGTTGATTATTGTGTAATTTTTATATATTGCGTGTGTAAAAGATGTATTTCATACAATTCCAAGTTTTGTTTGAATAATAATGTGACAATTTATAGTGATATGAACTACAAAGTTTTAGTTATTGAGTATTGTTGTCCCCCGTTGTTAGTTGGAAAATTAAAATAACTCGTGATCCTACTGCATCACGATAACGACGTCAATGTAGATCTATATCTTATACCAGAATCAACATTTAAGCACATATGTAATCAAGTTTCAAATGTTCAACTATAAAAAAATGGTCTTGTAGCGATTTGTATGCTACTGTAACGGCTAGCAGCCCGGTTTGGTGTTTAAATACATAATTAACATTAGTAATACTGTAAATGCAACCAGAAGTATGAACATAATATGTACATGTATATAAAATAAGCTTACCAAAAATGCAAAAATTGTAGTAGATACTAAAACTGAATAGTAAAAATATGCCCATGCTTTCACAGCTTTTAAACGTTGCTACCAATGCTTTCATATTTTACTTTAATTAAACTGTTGTGTAGCTCACTAAAGAAGTACAGTAATCTCTCTTTTGCTATGATATTATAAATGTTTTATTGTGCACACAGTTACGTGAAGTTTTATTTAATTATAATTATGTTTATTGTCATGTGTGGTGGTGAGCATCAGCTCACAACAATTAAATTCCGTCAAGTTCCAAAGCTTGCTCGCATTTTATGTACGAAATGGTTGAAAGAATCCTTTTATTTAAATATACCAAAATTTTTAACTGAGTATCCATTGCAGTAAAAAGCAACGTTCAGTATTGAGGGTCAAAAGTTTTACAGTAAACAATAGGAATTTCTATGTAAGGGTTTGTACATAATATTCTCCAGTCTTCTGGGGTCTGCTGTTTAATGCGCATTCTATTCAAGCTATTGTTTGATGTGTAATCTACTTTATGTCGAGACCTAAGAGTGTATCAAGTTTAATCGTGTATAATTATGCCTGTAGATAATAATACTATTGCCAAGTGATTGATTAATTGTTACACGAGTCATAAGAAAGCAGTGAAAGCTGATGATGATGCTGTTGTGGGTAGACGTAAATATTATGAATAAAAATAGCATTTGTAACCTTAAGAATACGTGGAAATAAAAACTAGCGATCGTTGTGTTTCGTTTATACATTAGCAATGTGGGCTCTTGTGGAAACTGGTAATTTATTTCAAGGATGCATATAAAGGAAACGGTATGCTATGTATCGGGAATACCAAATTGTTATTCATGAGTCTCATGAGACTTCTCTGCCATAATTAATAGTCCGTTAGGAACCATATTCCAGTAAACGTTGTGTACAAACCAAGAAATAAAATTTTATTCAAGTAAATCTCACGTTAACTTAATTATTACAAGTATGTTTAACGATAATCAAGTGATGAATTATTACGTTTAATTTCTACAAGTAACGGTATAATAAATAATTTAGTATTAAATAGAATGGCAGTGACAAAAATGAATGCATATTATCTATATTATATTTTTTAGAAAATGCACTCCGCACCTAAAAGAGAATTATTGGCAGTGGTTTGTTTCGATGATGTTGGTTTGTACGCAGTACACTTAGGTAATTGCTTAGCTATGGTATACAGTAGCTATCAAAATTTTCCTTTAAAAATGATACACAAACAGGTAGGTATATATACTAGACGAAACGTTAAATTAGATTCTTACGTCATTAAAAAAATGAAGTCGTACAAAGATTAGTTTCAAATAAATATCAGTAGCCTATGTTAGTGGTGGATATATATTAATAGAAATTATTATCAAAAATTAGAAAAAAATCGACAGACACAGCACAAGATTTTACTTTTCTCACACAAAATACGCAGCATAAATATTTTTGTTCCGTTTAATAAAATTGCAGTATAAAACAAATATAAAGTAAGTACCTAAGAAATTTCTAAAAAAAATTAGGAACTTGGTCATTTTTCTTGGAAATTTTACACACGAATGAGACACAATTCGTATACTTACTGTGATAATCATAAATATAAATAAATAACGTCAGACTGGTCTAAAAATAGTTGTCAATACATGAAACTCTAAGTAAAGCACACCTGGCTTATCTCTAGTCGGAACTTTTGATCCTTCTCGCCTATATCCTTTATTGAAATGTCGACGATTGGTAACCGTACTGCCTTGTCCGTGCTATATTGAATAACTGTCTTTGCCCATTCTGGTTTCCTCAACTGTGGTAAGTAAGAGAGTAATATTGTGTTTACACATGGAATAAACCAAAAGCAATTGAGTAGCTACAAACAACATTTAGCGAGGGAGGAATCAGTGCATAGACACTTACCCGACATTCATCTTCGATTACATTATACCGCGATCTTTTCGTTCCTCTTGCTGTTAATTCTAAATCGTTCCATGCCATTAGTTTCAAGGCATTGCGGTAACTACGCTTCTGGGAATCGTAATGCGCGGCAGAGTTGAAGCAATGATAAGTTATGTTCTGCTCCGCATTTGCTGACAGTAATTGCAGGAATGTCATTTGATTTCCATCAATTTTGTAGGTGAACTGTAATTGGAAAATGTAGCAATATGTTACGTCACCACCAATTCATGATAATCGATAGACATCGATAAAGACACGTTTACTCTGCTTTGTTAGGTTAGCGTAAACTGGTTTTTTTCATCAATGATCAACTACCACTACTACTTAAATGAACAACTTCTACGAAGTACATTATTGTTTTATTTAAAATGCCACGTCAAACTTACTTGGAAGCCCTTGTCAAGTTCAGAGAACCAGTAATCTCCACCTGGTTTAAGGTCAGGACTAAGCTCTGATGTCACATTAGGTCTAGGATAAATACAAGTAGCCTTGTCTTCCATTCTACAGAACGCTAAGATAGCATCACGTTCATCTCCAGCGTTAGGATCGATCCAGTAATCGCCTGAAATCCAATTCATACAAGAATTTCATGTTAAACCAATTCCAATCCAGCGTTGGAAATCTAATAAAATAAATTATTTTACTCGCGTAATAGTGAAAGTTTTCAACGTACCAGAAGGAAGTTCGGGATGAGCAATGGATAAGTCTCTGCATGTTTTGGCAGGAGATTTCTTGTCTCCGACAGGCTTCTTGAATTTCTCAAATGTTGACTTCAGTTGTTCATATGCCGTTAAAACAAGCTTTCGTCTCTCTTCGTCGTTGATTTCCTTACCTAAGATCTTGTAAGGTTCGTCGCCGGCGAGAGGATCTGGGCCCTAAATATACCAAAACGATTTATAATAATACGCTATCAAACAACTTTTAAAATGAAAGCAGTCTCAAACCTTAGCTTGTCCTTGACCCATAAGAGCAGCAAGTGCTGCAGCATCATATCCCAGAGATTCTCCCGGAGGACCAGGAGGTCCGGGTGGTCCAGATGGACCTGGAAGACCCATTTTACCAGGTTCACCTGGCATTCCTCTGGGACCTGTTGGACCTAATGGACCTGGTGGACCCATTACTCCGTCACGTCCAGGCGGTCCTAAAAATTAAGTGGTTTATACAGTACGTATGGTTATACGACAGTTAGACAGTGCGCTTATACTTGCTTATACTTGATTTTCGTACCCTTCATTCCGATATCTCCCGGTTTTCCTGGAGGACCTGGTGGTCCAAGTGGTCCTCTATCACCAGGATTACCCTATGGATAAGCATAAAACGAATGCAGCATAACGAACGTGTTTAAAGTAAATAAAAACTTAATTCTCTCGTGCTCCACTTACCGCTGGTCCAGGAAGACCCTGCAATCCGATTAAGCCTCTGTGTCCCTTAGCTCCCTTTGCTCCACCTGCACCCTTGTCTCCCTTTCCACCCTGAGGTCCTGGAGGTCCAGGCTTGCCTCTTCCACCCTACAAACAAAGATTGGGGATTATTGCAAATATTTATATGTAGTGTTGGGTTTAAGGAAAGCATATTAAAAGTACGTACAGTCGGTCCTTCCACTCCTTGAGGTCCAGCATCTCCCTTCGGTCCGCGTTCTCCACCAGCTCCTGGGGGTCCAACATTACCTGGTGGACCCTGGATTGGAATAATAATTATAGTTTTCAGTTTGCTAAGTAATGCAACTTAAATAGTAATGGTGGCATTCAGAACATACCGGCAATCCTTGTGGTCCAGGCAGACCCATCATTCCAGGAGGTCCAGGTGGTCCTTTGTCACCAGGTCTGCCACCAATACCTGGAGGTCCAGGTTTACCACCAGCACCTTCAGGACCAGGTTCTCCTTGTGCTCCGGATGGACCAGGTGCGCCCATCATACCAGGTTCTCCTCTTTGTCCTTCACCTCCAGGTTTACCTTGTGGTCCTGGTTCTCCCTAATTTTAAGCAAAAATTAATATATGCAAACACGAGTAGCAAACACCGATACAACGATTTTAAGCTATGTGACTCTTACTCCAGCGCCTCTAGGACCTCTTGCTCCAGGTGGACCTGTTGGTCCTGGCATACCCGGTAAACCACGATCTCCAGGTGGACCAACAGCACCTAAGAGTAGTTAACACCAAAAAATTCACAATGTGTCCTTATGGACATTTCATAAATGACTAATACACGAATGACTAACCCGGTTTTCCTACTCCTCCTGCGGGTCCTTCAGCACCACCTTCTCCCTTTGGTCCCTCTGGTCCGGGAGGACCTGGTGGACCCATTGGACCTGCTGCACCACCTCTACCAGGCTCTCCACCTTGTCCCTTTAATCCAGGCATTCCCATTCCTCCCGCAGGTCCTGGCATACCCATCATACCCTATAAGTGTATGCAGTAACAAACGTTAATGAATCGTATCGTCATCTTTGGCAAACATTAGACAAATAAAACAAAGATAAAGTTACACACCGGAGGTCCAGCGTTTCCAGGACGTCCAGGGGGTCCTTGTGGTCCAGGTTCACCTCTAGCACCAGGTTCTCCACGAGCTCCCTTACCACCATGTAAACCAGGTAGACCAGGTAAACCTATTTAGACAAAGTAACTTGATTACATCCAAGTCGGTATAAACGAGAAATAATGGTAAGTGGTCCTTTGATTTTGGCAAAACATTTTGACGCCAAGCTCAAACGGCTTCGTAAACTTTGACGAAATTAGGTACCTTGGTCTCCAGGCTTTCCGAGATTTCCAGGGGCTCCTTGTTCTCCTTTTGGACCGGGTAATCCTCTCTCTCCCTTTGGACCAAGTGCACCGCCAGCTCCTGGTGGTCCAGGGAATCCTTGAAGTCCAGGTGGTCCACCAGGACCTCTTTCACCAGGCATTCCAACGCCACCGGGTTCACCTGCGAATTTATATTATACAAATGTTTTTGTATATTTGTACATGTTAATTTGTATAAGGGTTAACTGCAATGACGTCAGTATTCATACACACCTTGAGGTCCAGGTGGGCCTGGGTCTCCACGGTCTGCTGGTTCTCCGGGTGGACCAGTAGGTCCGACGGGACCTGGGGGTCCTTTCTCGCCTCCACGTCCAGGTGGTCCTGCTGGACCCATCATACCAGGTTGTCCTCGATCACCCTTTTCTCCAGGTAGACCCGGAAGACCTCTACCACCGGGAAGACCCTAATTATAAAGGTAACAATGCATGATTTTATTTTTCATTTCAAAGAATACTGCATAGTCTTTACACAATGGTTTTTAAGGCAGCATTTTCATATTTTACGCTCTTACCAAAAGACCAGGTGGTCCAGCGTGTCCTTTGTCTCCTTTAGGTCCAAGTGGTCCCTATGTTCAATTACATGTTTCACATCAATTTGTTCTGTTAATTTCAAGCATTACCAATTATTCGTAACTAGTTGGACTTACAGGTGGACCATCTGCACCTCCCATACCAGGCTCTCCTCTACCTCCTGGGGGTCCTGGTGGGCCGCCTGGTCCTCTGTCTCCAGGGAAACCTCTTTCTCCTCTGCCGCCAGTTGGTCCTGGAGCTCCTTGAGGACCGGGTAATCCACCTTCTCCGTCTTTACCGGGAAGACCAGCTGCTCCGGGGGCACCAGGCAATCCCTTTATCCAAAAAGTAATTAGTTAAACTAACTCAGTGTCGGAAAACGGAAAATACCAATGTATATTGCATACTCCGTATCAAGAAACTGTGTTACGAATTTTGTGAATAGATATTTTTCAAAATATGCGAAATAGTATTTACCCCTAATCCTTTGTCTCCAGGTGGTCCCATCGGTCCAGGTAAACCAGGTGGACCCATCATACCTTGATCTCCAGGTTTTCCGTCTTGTCCAGGCAAACCGCGCTCACCGGGAGCACCTGCCTTTCCTGGTAATCCTGGTCTTCCTACTGGTCCACGCAAACCCTAAAGTTACATAAATAATAAGCATAACGTGAAATTGAGTACCACTGATCTAGGGTGACAAAAATTGGTATTTGTGCTTACTTGCAAACCGGGTGGTCCTGGTCTTCCTGGTTCACCTCCAGCTCCCTTGGGTCCAACTCCACCAGGCGGGCCTCTATCACCACCTTGTCCTTTCGGTCCAGGAGCACCATCTTGACCAGGCAAACCTCTTCCTCCAGCAGGTCCTCGTTCTCCAGGACCTCCCGCAGGTCCGGTAGGTCCTCGGGGGCCAGGCTTTCCGCGCTTACCAGGAGCACCGCCAGCGCCGGGTAAACCACGACCGCCAGGTTGTCCACCTTCACCCTTCATACCAGGTTCTCCTTTCGGTCCACCTTCTCCAGGAAGACCCTGATTTATATGAGATTTAATTAATACTTCGAGCTCTTTAATCGGCTGCCAGCTTGACTATGAACATAACGCATACCGGGTTTCCTTTCGCTCCAGCCGGACCGGGGCTTCCAGCTAAACCTGGAGGACCTCTCGCACCAGGGAAACCTTGTCCACCGGGGGCGCCAGCTTGTCCAGGGGAACCCTTTTCTCCGGGTCCTCCATCCTTACCAGGTGGTCCGGGAGGACCGCCCTCACCAGGTGCTCCAGGTCTTCCGCCCTCACCTAAGGAGTAATTTAATGCATGAACAACGCAATACCTGCGGTTTCAAGTAGAATTCGTACATTTCAATCTTATACGTTTCCTTACCTCTAGGACCTTGTAAACCTTGTGAACCCTTAGGACCTATTCCACCTTGATCTCCCTTTCCTCCAGGACTTCCTGGGAAACCTGGGGGACCTGGCTTTCCTATCGCTCCCTAAATAAACGATTGTTTATAACTAACTGAATGACGGACTCCCTGCTAAACTACTCTTTTCTGATGAATTCAATCACTGTTTACCGGTAAACCAGGTGGTCCAGCAATTCCATCGATACCACGCAAACCTGGTGGTCCCGGTGGTCCTTCGCGTCCTCTTTCACCTCTCGGACCAGCGGGTCCCTAATAATATCGTTTCAAAACAATCCAATGTTCATCTGTCTCTTCATTCTTCTTCCATTTCCCGTCATTTCATATTCATTTTTTTACCATTGGTCCCTGTGGTCCTGGTGGTCCAGCTAATCCTCCCATACCTTTATCTCCAGGCATACCTTGTTCTCCCTTTGCTCCATCAAGACCTGGGAATCCACGATGTCCCTTCGCCCCGGGCAAACCGGGCATGCCAGGAAGTCCTCTTGGTCCTGGTGGTCCTGCAGGACCAGGTGGGCCAGGCTGACCGTCGTCTCCAGGTTCACCCTATTTGCCATTATCACACACAGATTTCCATTATTTTCACTGCCTTCATTTAATGGCTGCTTTATACGACGTGGTTGAAAAGGTTTCGTAGAAAATATGTGATTTACATCTTTTCCAGGTGGTCCATTTAATCCTCTGGGACCTGGAGCTCCAGTAGCTCCGGACGGACCAGATTCACCACCTTCTCCTCGCATACCTTGAAAACCCTGAGGTCCAGGAGGGCCCGGAGGTCCTATAAAATTTTGTGTATTTTAACCCCACTAATCTTGCTAAAATAAAACCCTTGTAACCTGACTTGCTGCACTATATCATACCAGGCGGGCCACGGGGCCCAACAGGTCCAGTTTGTGCTTGCAAAAATTGAAATGCGTCTGGAGGTGGAGCCTTTTCTCCTGTTCCTTGTGAAGATCCTAATTGTTGCAAGAATGGAGTAATCTACATTTTTCCACGAGTCAAATATGAAAACATTATAATACAGCATTACGTTTCCAACGATACTAATTTCACTAATATTTACAAATACATCAGTCATTTCACATATTAGCTTACATCTGGTGCATTTCCTGGAGGACCCGGCATTCCCGGTTCACCAGGGAACCCTACTTGTCCAGGAGTACCAGGTTCTCCTTTCATTCCTCGGGGTCCAGAGTGACCAGGGTCTCCCTAGTTTGGAAAATGTTTTTTATATTAACCACAACTGAACGAAAGTTGGTACATTGACGTAAAATATGTTATCGACGGTAGAGCTTACTCTCGGTCCAGGTGGAGCAGTAGAAGCCACGGTGTTTAGGTCACCATTAAGGTCTTCGTCTGCACAAAATTAGTTGGACATTTTTTACTAACATCTTGAAAATTACACAAATATTGACTCTGTCATAAATCTCATGTAGCTGCTCACCACTGCAAATTGGACAACACTGTCCCAATGGAATATATTGTTGTGTCGTACAAGCAATTTCAGGACATTCAACGTCATCACAGTTTGCATCTACATATTACCACATATCATGAATATTAGTCGTCGTCATTGTCATCCTGCAAAATACTGGGAAACTCATTTTCATTTTGTCTTTAATCCAGTTTTGGGATACCTGGACAGCCTTCCCTGCTACACTCCACCTTTCCTCTGCTACAACGACATACTGCACAGGTATCGGGTTTCCAGTCCTCTCCATCTTGGTACACGCGTCCTTCAAACTGACATGATCTCAGATTGATGGTACTGCTTTCTAGAGAGACGGTAGTAAACAAAGAGAAGACAACTCATTCACTCGTTCATCTTCATTTCATCGTCAAAGCAGGGATAGCGCAACCGACGTTTCGGCTGGAGTACGAGGAAAAAGACGGGTTTTTCCTTCTTCACTAGTGGCAGAGCACTAAAGACGAAAATATTATGTACTTGTAAGCGTGAAAAAAGAGAAAAAAAAGAAACCTTCAACGCGACGTGGAGCCTCTGTAGTGGGTCGAGCCGTGGTTTCAACAGGCTGCGGCCTCGAAACCGACGCATCTGTTGTAGATGACCCTTGTTGTTGGCGACCTGACAAGCCAAAAAGTCAATTTATTATAATTATCACGTTTTCGACAAGATATTTAATTATTCAAAGTGGGTAGCAAAACTAGAACTTAATTTATTTCCATTACAAGGAAAATACTCGTGGGGGTCATTAAAATCCAAAATAAACACCATGCTCATCAGCCTAAAATCATCTCATTTTTCTCTCCCAGTTTTATGTATCGCCTAAAATCCCCTTTTGCACTTTTCAGTATCGATGGGGTACTTATAGTCTACTGGTGTTGACATCATTTCCTGTTATCACACATGCTACAGGCGATTATATTCATAAGCATGTAAGTGCCTACTTCGGACTTATTGCATTTTGCTAGAGCCAGGAAATCAGAATATCTAACCACCTTTCGTAATTATTGTAGTAGATGTCTTGATTAAAAAGGTGTACATTTTACGATATGAGGACGGAACAGGTGGAGAGCAGCATACAAAACAAGATTTTTCCCAACGAGCTAAATTTTTCTATAGCAAGGAAGAGAATAGCTTTCACTCAACTCCCATCATGGGAGGATGAGTGGTCTTGTATGGGAAAAATAAAAGTAGACTGCTTCTTGTCCTCACGTGCACTTGAGCGTGCCACTTTTACTGAAGCGCAAAGTGTAAGTAGGTTGGAGTGTTGGACGAGTAACTTTATTAGTGCAAGATTGGAACGGCTGTAGGGCAGAAGAGAGAGTATTTTATATTTTATGTTTCGATCGTGTTCTGCCTACTTAGCAGGGAAAATAATGATGCCCGTTTCTCCACCTGATCAACATTTCTAAAGTGGTGTGTTATGGTAGTGCCTTTGCCTTTGGCGGATTAAAATCTGATATGATTTTATGCAAAATTTACGTAACTAATTAAAGGGGAGCAGTTTGCTAGAAGGTGAATTCGTATCGAATGTTGATACGAGGCACAGTAAAATCTCTGCTTAAAACAATGGGGGTAATTATATAGAAAATAACGTTTTTTAGCATTTTCAGTTAGATTGATGAGTTGATGGGGCTACGGCTACGATTTGGTATTATTAGCTTGTTATTTTTAATTGGAACACTGCATTCACTCTTTTAGGGTCACAAGTTGCGACAGTTTATACCAAAGTATTTGGTACGGACTGGTCCTTCCATATGATGATGATGTTATCAGCATATTCATCACGAATGAATGGATGTATATATGGGATGCATCAACGGTAACTAACGCAGCATTTACCACGCGTGGAGGATTCTGAATGATAAAAGGTGGCTGAAGCTGCAGTCAAGTCACGCCATCAAGTTTAAATAAAGTTGGAATAAATTATGATTATGTACATTGTGGTCTGGTCACACAGTAAAATCATAAACTACCTATTAATTGTATTTTTCGTCCAATTTCGTATATAAAACTGGAGTAAAGGCACCACCACCGTTTGCCAGAACTGTCGACGAGTTTCCCCTACACTGTACCATGTATCCCACGGTATTGACAAAGACCATTTTAAAATACATTATAATAATAATAATAATAACTAGACTAATCGATCGAGGCGATCGCTTCAGCGAGAGTGAGTGTGTTTTTTAATGCACAAATGTATGAATCCATTTTATCCACATTAATATCAGTAATGAATGATGCATACTTTTCACTGCGAAAGAAAAGCATGCTGCTGCTTCCTGTACTAAATACTAAAATAAAATCCTTGGTTTGAGTAATCATGTTTTTGTGCCAGTGGCACAATCTATTTCATTCACAAACTGCGGCTAATTGAACGTGTGCGTATATTACGTTTTTCTATTTATGTATGAGTGGTGGTGGTGAAGATGGTGGAGGTATAGTGTCATTCCTTTTAGTAAGATGAAAAATGGAAAGAGAAAAGCTGAGTCTGTAGTCTGGATTTGATACGGTAAGAGAATTTTGCTGATAATCTTCGTCTGCTGGAATGAATTTCAGCAGCATCAGCAGCAGCAAGTGAGAGTGAATCCTGCTCCTGCTACCCTACTGACTACATATTGATAGGGTGTTGTTTGTATGTATGATGATGTATGCAAAGAGAGTTGTCATACTTTTCACTGTAACCTCTTGGCCTGGTGTCAGTTGCTGCTTTTTATTATTTAATTATCGTGACAGGGTTTGTTCAACATCATGAAATTGGGTGCAGCAGCACAGGTCAAAGAACCCAAAGACTTTGACCCAACCACATAATAATAAAATTCAGCATACTTCCTGATACATAATGTTGTATTTAAACAAAAATGAAATAAAAAGCGTGCATATATAATGTAATTGGTACGAGGCTCAAATTAAAATGGGGTAAAAACTATTCCGTGTCCTAAAATCGCTTTTTTTCAAAAAGGTAACGAAAAAGAGGGGAATCCTTGAAAAGTGATAGAGAAGGAAAAAGGAACAAAAAATGAAGGAAGAATGCTTGCGTTTTTTTTACCTTCTTCGTATTCCTCCACGCCGTATTCATAGTCTTCGTAACCATTGTACTCATACTCATTTCCGTTCCCGTTCCCACCGGGTCGTCGCTGACCCCCCTCGCCTTGACCACGGACTGAGATCGGGTTGCATAATGTGAACACAATTAATGTAACAACGAGAGAACACACCTGCAAGTCTTTCGTGTTTCCCATTATGCTCCACGAAGGGATACACTGGGATGTTGGCTTATCGCTTATAACTTATGATTATCTACCATTATCTGGTCCAGGCCGAGGAGTTGTTCCTCATTCTGTTTCTTTGCAAGCAAGTACACGTGCTTGCAAATGACACTCGTCTACGACGACGACGCACTGTGAACTTGTAGGTTTTGAACGAGCCAGAGCGAAGTATTGGTATTATCTGATCTTCTCGAAACCCAGTCCTACACTAGTTTTAAAAATATTTCGTATCTTCACCCCTCTTTTAGAGTTGTTGTCAGCGGAATAAATATTCGTTTCTGTCTCCTTCCTCCGTTTTGTACAAGAAATACTCGAAATGAATGAGAAAACCAAAGAGGGAAGAAACTGAGTGTAACATCACATATTCCCAAGTAAAATCACCTACGTTCCCCACAACAACAAAAAACTGCTACTTATAATTATACTACTACTTACTACTAGAAGCAAGCATTCGCACGCTCGTCGTCGTTTCAAAAATGTATTCAACTGTACTGTCTGGAAACGGTGTGGCAATACTTGTCTTTTTACGGAAGGCACATATTTTTACATTTTCAAATAAAACGCGTGCCGAGTCCCAATACACGCACTCAGCTAAGAGATATGCCGTTCGAAGTGTGTATTTTTGATATTTTGAAAATAAATATTTCGAAGATGTTCTCTCTGCACAAGCTTCCCGGTGGAATCGTTCGCTTTCAAACAGTCAGTCAGACGAGAATCCTTTTTCACTCCAGAGTCGACTCACCACCACCAATGCCTACAACACAACTCTACTCAACTGAAGACTCACGATCCTTTAATTCCACTAGTCGTTTTTTTCCTCTCCTCCCTGTCTTTTCAACTTCCAGTAAACCAGTTAAATCAGTAAATGTGGTTAGTCAGTATCAGCAGAGACGATTTTAAGACTTTTGTCAAGAGGTATGAAATGAAACTGTGACTGTTCTGAAAGAGCATAGTAGGTATATCTTGATATTTGATTATGGAGGCCGAATCAAAAACGTCTGCTTGTATAAGAATAAAACCATTTGGTACAGATTCAGAGAGAGAAAGACAGAGAGAGAGAAGAAAAAAATTCTTCCCAATTCCATAAAATGAATGAAAATGAAATGAAGAGTCGTTTCTACACATTATTCGAATGAAAGTGAAGACGACTATAAATATAAAGAAAAGGGGGAAATGCCATCATCGGTCACTGTAACTGGATCATGCATAGATTATTGTTATTGCTACTCCACTTACTATTATATTTACCGTTTTATGGAAACATGGAAAACGCCAAATACTTGACGATGAAGGAGATTTGATGACTTTTAATACATTTTCCTATTGAGTATATTTGTGATACATTTTTAATTACTATTGTAATCTTATGTATACCACCGATAACTTCCCTTTTTGTACATACCCAAATATTTAAGCATATGATGTGTATATCTGTCGTAGCGTAATAATAATCGGTGGTGAGACATAGATTTTTTAATTATTTTTTAATGAAATCAGTACACGCATACATACATATGGTGTCTATACACATGAGCATATCACAGTGGTATTGGTACAATATTTTAACTATCTTGCTATTTCCATTTACTCACAAACCCAATTAGTTCAAGGAGTCTGCAGGTTATCATCAAATGCAATGTAAAATGCCTTCTTGCAGTTTGCCACGTTTCCTCAAAAAAGACAAGAACTGAAAGATGCGAGAGCCAGAAAGATGGGAGGGAGACCTGACATCAAAGAAAACAAGGGGCTGCGGCTAACTAAATGTGTCGTTCGAATGATGAGACATATCATAAAATTTCGTTCATATTTTTTTTCTGACGACTCCATCCAACTTGATTCAACAATTCAACATGCTTAAAATAACATAAAGTTAAGCGAAATGAGAAAATAAGCAAGTATGTGTAAAGAGTGAAGGAGGAGAACATACTCCAATTTTCGTGACGATCAAATGAAAATTAATCTTTTTTTACTTTTTTGCTGGATTCATCGCGTTTAATCATTTTAGCAGCGAGGCTTATAAAACTCTGCCTATTTTATGCGTCCTCCTTCCTTTCTTACCCAAATTTTCATCGCTCCCACATGTTTTCGTATCCTTAGTAAAATCATACTCCTGATAATAATAATATAGCGTAATGCGCATATCTTCCCTTTTGCATTATATCAGCTCCAGTTACAATTATAATAAAGAAGTGATGTGAGGCCTTTTACGTTTTATATGAAGATTATCAGCACAGAAGCTTCAGAAAATGTCTCCATTCATACCAGTCCAGCCAGAGAGAAAGAGAGCGAGAGTGTCTCTGTGGTAGACCATAAAATTAGTACGTAACAGTTTTCCATTTCGTCTTTATCACGGCAGGGATCTGCTCGGTGGAAGTGCAAGTGAGGCTGACTGAGATTCTCCAGAGATTCTCCATTTACAGTTTATTTCCATTTCTTGTTATAATATAATCTAACTTTTCTAGGCAATTAACAATCAATCCTTCACCTGTTTCTGCCTCACTTTCCATCAGACATATTGTACACTGGAAATGGAAACACGTAGGTGTATGTGCTCCTTCCTACCTTTCCACATAATTACACCTCATGAATGTATATATGTAAAACTGTCTGCCTATTTATGATGCTGGTAATTTACTTGGCTACTCTATTTTATTGATTTAAAATCATGTTCATAAGTATGGTATTACAGCACGGCAACCCTCATCACATCTTTCATACAAAACTGTGTGGCGTATAGTATACATACATACATAGGTTTTTAAATAGAACTAGGAAAAATATGACATGACCAAACGCACGGTCGACGTATTATGGCATATGCATGAAAGAGTGTACAAGGGGTTTCTTTAAAGATGTTAAGAAGATGTAAAGATACAAGAATTTGGAATCGAAAACAGAACTACATTACTCAAAAAATGGTTTTTGAAAATCATTGCTCATGAACAAATTCATTGCATGGTTGTGCTTAAGATGGCTGTAAAATTCACTGCGCTGCGTAGGGCAGCTTATAAGAGGGGAAGAAGACAATAGTTCCTTGTAGTATTTATATAGTTAAACAAAAAGTCGTTTGAAAAGATTTAAGTTCAACTAATATGATACTGATTGGCACCTGATTTGGGGGATTAGCGTGAGCCGTTTTGAAAATGATTCAATTCAAAAACTGAAAAACACTATTTAAAGCATGTACTACAATTATTTTTCTACATTGAACAGCAATTAATACATATTTTGTTCTGAGGTTGGGTTCTATTCCAAAACTGATGCTGCTCGTATCATATAGTTTTACCCTTAAAATGTGGAATTTAGAATGCCGTTAGTAGATTTTGGCTAGTAGGTTTTTACAGGGCTTCTTGTCCCTTTTTATTTATACAAAATTTGCATGAAAGAAATTGTATTGCACAATTAAACAAAAAAAAGAATTTAACTAAATTATGCTACAATATGGTGTTATATAACATGAAACATGTAGGCCAAATAGGTCACTTGAAGATGTTGAAGTTGGTTTTGTTCGCCTAAATTTGTTAAATTCATGTACATATGCGATTATTTATAAACCTCAACATTTGAGGATAACAAATATTCTCATATATCGCGGCACGATATTCCTAGTCCTACTTTCTTAAAATTCCTCTTTATACATACCCAAAGGAAGTATGGTTGGTGAACACTAAATGCTTTATCATTAACAAATGAGTCGTTTGAAACGACTGTACCTTGGTGAGTGAAAAAGA
The DNA here is from genome assembly GCA_027744055.1 of Callyntrura sp. NNG-2020. NCBI lineage: Eukaryota > Metazoa > Arthropoda > Collembola > Entomobryomorpha > Paronellidae > Callyntrura > Callyntrura sp. NNG-2020. Next base: position 6,320 of record JAHZNE010007398.1, on the reverse strand, counting down.
CAACAATGTGAAGGCTGACGTCAGTACGGTCTCATCAGTTCCACTCGATTCGGTTAAACAATTTGGTCCGAGATTTGTAGGAATTTTACATTTACAAGTATCACGGATGGAGACTTGGTATATTATAATAGGAATTTCTATATAAAATTACACTAAACATTTACGTGCAGTAATGTGCCGAATACGTTTCTCCAGTACAACATATTATATATCATGTTAGTGCTTCATGGATAGGTGATCAAGTGAGATGAAGTGTAAGTCCATAACAGGATTACCTTTCCAGCACTTTTTTGGCAGTTGGTCTTCACCATCTAGAAGAAAGCATGTTTTTTTCTATTTTTTGTCAGGAGCAAGCAACTCTTGTAGTTTGTATTGAGTTGGAACTTTCTAGATTTATGATGTGAAAGCGTGCAGCGTACTATGCTCACGTAGCGGTGCTTTATCATATATTCCAAAAGTTCCTGTTACATTGGTTGCTACTCGACTCGCAAAGTGTTTTTTATTACTATTGCTACTTGTAGTAAGAAGCAATCGGCGATCCCAGATAGTTACAGTTTTCAATGAAACTTCCCAAGCACACAATGTTAGTAGTGGCGTTAGGTCGCATAATTCTTTAAAACGCTGTCTTCAGCAACAAGCATTATGTCGGGATCGAAATGGGAGCATGTAAAAATTTAAAAGACAAACAACAAAATCATGAAGCAAAATTTGTTGAAGGATAGCAATAACTCAACTATTGATAAGAGATAGTGTCAAACGATTAGCAGACTACAGCGCAGAGATACCGATACGGAGACGTAACCACGATTAATAAACAACGTTTATTTGCGAGATTTACCTCATGTTACGGAATACGGAATATAATATAGCGTATACCGTGAAATCTACATTTCGTAATGTGAGAACCCATCCAATGGGTGGAAGTAATCAATCTTTTGCGGAATATGCACATATTGCTAGTGGTTTTCCCTTACGTTCCACAAAATTTGCGATACTCTGTGCACACATCCTATTGTACTCCCCCAGTAGAATGACGGATTGTATCTCTAAGTAAATAGTAATTAATGCTGAACAAGATTTCTGGAACAAAGTAGGAGGAAAGCGAGGAATATTGTAACAAGCTGTTTCAAGCTGTCTCATTGTAAATAACTCCAACGCTTTTAAATGACTAACTTTGTAATTTACTTGTAGTAACTATGCCATACTGCCCAGGCTTTCATTGTATTTTAAATGGCTGTTTTATTTTTCAGAAAATACCCTGATATAACTGAAAAGATACTTCATTAGTGATGTGCAAATAGTGGAAACCATTCCATGTCACATCTCTCAAATAAACGTTTTTTATTGTACAATCTTGTTGAATCCGATCTGAAAGAACCTTGTCAGGCAAGGCCTGTCGTCATGTAGTAATGTATAAAAACGCAATAAACTTTTTTCTTGGCTGTCTGACTCGTCATCTACGAAGGACATGGCTGCCTCTTTCCACTGCTTCATTGTAAGTTCTAAATAAGCCTTCTCTCTACGTTAAGTGGATAAAACAACTTTACGATTGACATCAAGCATAATTTCATGTAAATACACTCAAAAATAATTACAAACATTCTCTGTATTATTCAGCAATTCATCTCAAGTTTTGCATACTCTTTATTCTATCCAATTGGTAGGTACTATGAAAACAACAGTTTGATGAAAATTATTCTGGGAATCTCGTAGATCCGAAGTCGTCTATTTGTTTAGGCGGCGTTTTCATTTGGGCAGAAAATGAAAACTCGAGGACTTTCCTTGTAATTTCCTGGAAGTTTGTACTGATTCCATTATGTAGTGTGTAATAGCACCACCTAACAGTCTTTTACTAAATAACTCTTCATACGCTACCTACGTAGTAGATGAAACGGGAATATTTGTAGTTGTTACAGCACCAGATTTATTAGATAGGACGTTAGAATTGAAAGGATGGGAAAGCAAACTCAAAATTTGTTGGAAATGACGAATTCTACAAATTCTGTAATTTATTTCAAATGTAAATTAACCTCTCGAAATATCTTGTTGCTCATTTTATTCTAATGTTCCTTCTTACGATGGCTTTCTGGTTTTACCCGCTCAGAGAGCAAATTGGTTTCCTTTTACTACATTTTCGCCACGACTACTTGAGTCAACTTACATATATGCTCGTTTCATCTCAATGTGTGATATTCTGTAGGGAGGCTTCCCGCAATAACACTTTTTTTAGCAAAGCCTGAAAAATGCAAACTCGTAGAAAAGCAACTTTCTCTCCGTTAGAAGCTGTAGCTACATATATACGCTTACACGGTTAGGAAACGGTGGACAAAATCATCATTTTTTCCATTTGTTGCTGTAGTTCCACAAGTAGAAAGTTGTGCTTCTAATCGTACGAGCATAGACAGTCGCTGTATAGAAATGTAGTTTATTTTAATGTCGTTTTGTTAACTACACTATAATCAGGACAAGGTGGCTTTATCAAAGCAGAACTTTTCCGTATCAAACAATCTCAGTTAGGTAATCTAAATTTTATTATTAATTATTATCTTGTTCTCGAATGATGTATGGAAATCAATTAGGATAATTAAATATTATATAACATTGTATAACGTTATATAAGTGTTTGTTTTTAATTTCGAAGAAAGCCGAGACGTATCATGTAAAAGCAAACATATTTAATTTGCATATTTGTGGTCCTACCAATGTACAATACTTTTTCAATACGGCTGAAGCGGGGAAAAGTCAATCTCCTTGGCTAAAGATAAACGCGAACGAAAAGACGTCTCTTTACTCTATCTATCTTTATTCTCGTCTAAAAAGTCTCTACTATACAATTGTAAGAAGAGCAATAGAGGTATAACAGCGAATAATGCACATTCGTTTCACTACATGTCCTTTTGACTATTCCACCGATTTCCCAATCTTTTAGACTTGTTTGCTCCACTTAAACTTCTGGAAATGCTAGCGGTTTCTTACAGATATACAGTGTAGTGGAGAGTCAACCACATCGAAAAAATAAATTTGTAACTTAACATACGACATCGGTAATTGATTACGAAAGGCATTTTACACAATTACGCGAGAAAAAGTATTACGCGACTGTTCCCTGTTGTTGTAAGACGTAGCTCCAAATAGTTCAAAATCAACAGATGCAATAGTTTGGCTAAGAAATACGGCGAGTCAAATATCGACAACAATATGACATATATTCATATTCATATATTACGGATTAGGGAAGAGGGTGTAGTGAAAGGGAAATTCATACGAGTTACACTTTCATCAGTTGAGCCCTGCCACATCCACCTGAAGCCGAATTTCACACTACACATTACCATATATGTAGCATGAATAGAAAATTTGTAGGGTTTCCTTTTCCTCTTTATCCTGGCCTTGCCAAAGGAGTCAAATTATATTACTGAAATGATGGGAATAATTGAGAATGGCATAATATTCAAAATGAAATGAAGCCACAGTCATCATAGCTAATCAGAATTGAAGAAACCGGGGGAACAATTCCTCTCAAGATTAATCGGACAGGAGTAGTAGGACTATCCCCTCGTCCTCCGGTTCCTGCAATTCTATTGGAAAATTAAATGTCGCATATAATATTTGTTGGTTTTCTTCATATAGTATATGCACTGAACAAAGAACTGAAATTGAATTTTACATGTCTCTTTTCGATATTCTAGATTACAAGCATGCAATGAATGATTAACAATGCTATTTGCTTATCAGATATTCTTAGAATTTGTCTGTATTGTTCCTGATTTTTGCAATTTACTCGCCTACAATTGCATTTTAAGAGAAAGAGAAATATATATGAGTTATGTGAGATGTTTTCAAGCGCTGCTTGATTAAATGCCAAGAGAGATAGATTCTCTGGTTGAAAAAAAGATAATATCCAAGTAAAAAGAAACTGGAACGCGTATCATTAAATAATTCCTTGAATCTTTCAGCTTTGTCGGTTTCTACGTAAGACTTCCATTTAATAAGCAACTGTAGATACTTCATATAAGAAGGAATTGGAAGAAAGATATTCGATGTCGGATGCATGGCATTCATTTTCATGTCATCCATGGGATCTCATCATACACGGCTCACAGTCAGTAGTTTCAATTTAATAATGAGTATAACAAACAACAGTTCTCTCCTTCTTATTATTACTTGTTAGTGCTTCGGATACATGTTTACAGGGCCTGGAAATGAAAATAATACCCTAAAACATTTTATTTTTTTTTATGAAGAAGACAATAATGATAAGAATGAAATGACATTTTAAGAAAGTCATATATACAATTATCAATAGAGCAACAAATGGACCATGGACCGTTTGTTTTTGTTTTTGTACAAATTTCCCCTGCCCACTTTTCGAGTTTCTTACAATACAATGATGAGGCAAAACAATACAGTAATCCTATCCTATATTCTATCAACATCAGTATCTATACCGCACGTGGCATAATGCCCACCCGTATTTAGTAACAATCAATAGTTGCCATATTGTCATCGCCCTGTTACTGACTTGCTACTAATGAGTAATGACTGACTAATGTCTGGTTCTCTGCTGTGACCGGGAACCAACTTTCAATTTATTTTTTTATTTACAAACTGAACTTCGAATATAATATGCTAAAGGAATAAATTGAACTGGTTTTCTTCTGTATTGAAGTATGATGATGATTATTGACATGGAACTTTTTGAAGGATTCTTCCACGTGCGTAAAAAGATACAATCGAGAAAGTTCCACAGATTCAAAGCATTCCACTTTTGTTCCTATTGTCTAAGTAAAACATAAAACTTACAACAAGAGTGCTGCTCTATGTTTTATAATGATGGAGGACAAAATTGACTCTCTTTTTCTTTCTTTTTTCTTATATATTTTGATACAGTTTACATCATCATCTTCAATAACAACATGCAACAGTGCTTTTAGTTTGATGTGATTAGCGATGTCTGTGAAAGTTTAAAAATTACATTCTTACCCTGCCTTTCTACTTAATACCCTAATTAAAGTACGTTAACTTTTTTAATTACATCTTCTAGCCAGAAATGAAGAGGCTTGACGTTGTCTTCTCCTTTCATTTTGCTCACTCACCAATCTACGTAACGTTAAGTTTCTTGTTTTGTACATTTTCTCTTCTACTAGCGAGCTTCCAAGTAAATCATTTCACTCGTTATTTTTTAGTCTTCCAAACTGACCGTAGTATAATTTCGTATTTCGTACATTGTGTCTGTATGTTTTAGGGACATGCCTCTGGGGGAGACGAAAGAGGTCAAAGTACAAAGGTCAACAAAAGTGGCTCAAATTTAGAATACATTGGACAGAAAGTAAGTATGCCAAATTTGACTCCAATTGGTTGACCTTACGGGTCCCCTGGGGACGGAAATGTAGGATTAGAGTTTTGTATGCATCATTGATCAATGTATTGCTTGTACCAAGTTAATGAGACTTTATTCTTTCTCTGACCGATTTGGAGTAATAAGTTCTTTAAAATATCTAAATATGACGAAACAACAGTGTCTTTTACCTCAGCTATAAAACTAATAATTTTAAAAGTCAACCAAACTGTCTCAAATTATAAATGCAGATGGAAATTGTGCAGGCAGATATATTAGAAAAGAATAAAAAAGTAGAACACAAGGATGATGTAGAAGAAAAGAAATGGAGTAAAAGACGGAATTGAAAAGAAGTTGGGAAGACCACACTTTCCAAATTTGTCAAAATTTTGTTTTTCTGTAACATTAGACGGTTTGTCTGTATGAAAAGATAACACAACGTTGCTAACTGCGCTTCTTCCCATCAACTCAACTCATTTCCCATAACAATGAACATACAAAAATCATGTCGCTCCTCTTATCTTTACAATGTTTCTGCAGAGCAACCTTTCCATAAAATATGACACGGCGGGGACAGCAAAGAAAGCAAAACAGAAGTAGAGAAAATACTAATAATAAGCAATAAGCACATCATCGTGGCCACAAGACGCACAATGCAACATGCCTGTTCACGGTACGCGTTTATAACTACAGCATTGACATTTGGAAAGCTGAAAGCTGTATTTAACTTCATTTGGAGTTCCCATTCCTAATAGACGCATTCAAAAAGTCTTCGTATAAATCATATCTTTACCGGGCCGTCAACCATGTAATGGTGAATGGTGCCGCTCTCACATATTCCCACTACCATAAACTTTACATTTCCTTGTAAAAATCGGTGTTCTGAATCAAGATGCTAACCGCACAAAGACTTCAGAGATTCACTGTGTGGGCGATGATGGTGATGATTACTAATTTTAAAATAAAGGCCAAACGCTGGAAA
>JAHZNE010007397.1:0-16833 GCA_027744055.1 Callyntrura sp. NNG-2020 | reverse complement strand
GCGTATCATGGAAATGAAAACAGAAGTTACGTATGTTACAATAATTGGAATTGATGAGATTATGCTCATTCTCCATGAAAATAAATTATTATGTGATAAAAATTTCCTACTGGTTCCTGATTACTGATTACGTTTAAATGTAGTTATTGTTTTAGATATGGTGTCAATCTACCAATCTTGGGCATTTCTAAATTACTACGGTGTACTTTATTGCAATTTATTATTATGATTTATTTGGTTTTATGATATGATGATTTATTACCTTTATGGTTTTAAACTATATATATGTTCTCTATTTAATCATCTCAGTCATCTCGCTTTTTAAGGTTAAATTTTAATTTCATTTTCACTATGTGATCCATGTTTCATCATATTAAAAGCTACGATATTAAAATACGCTGAAAATTTTAATAATTTTACTAACATTTTCAAACGGATGCACATATAACGCTTCCTGAATCCTGAATTTCAAGTTTAAACTAGAATTTTGTCTTACACCTTCCCTTCTACGTAAATACAAACCACCAAAAATGTTTCGGAGCTTTTGCTACTTTCTAAAATCTTTTTAAATGAGAATCGCGACAATGTAACAAAACTCATAAAATCATGGAAGCAGCTGCCTTTGGAAAATTATAATTCAAATCCTTCTTTCTGATAACATTTATGATTTTGAGTAAAAAAGGGTAACAAAGATAAAATAATAAACTATAATATTTTACATAATACAATGATTGTCAAATCCGATTCATCATATCCTACAGTATGAAACCCGAGTTGTTTTTGTGAAAAAGGGCAAAAATTTCGATACTTCAATAGAAATGCATGCATTCTTTTAATTGTATTTTTTCAATACTTTGAACACAAGAAAATCGAAAGTACTTTCAGTTTTTTCCTAAAAACCGAATTCCATTTTCCATAAGCAACCTTTCTATTCAACCTTTACCCAAAAGCTGGCAAGCATTGCTACTATGTATGATATGCCCAAGAATCACAGAACCCCTATTGAAATTAATAATAATAAGTGGAATCATCTGCAGTTGAACAATCTGTTACGTGACACGTTTGTCCTTTACATTCACGTAATATTTACGTAAGTAAAAAGGATTTCATTCTATTCAAGTGCGGAACCCTCTCGTTCCTAGCAAACTGTAAATGGTGTGGGCATAAACACCCAAACAAAATACACCGACTGCAACATAACATTTTTCTCCCACTTCTTACTGTTATGTGTCCTTCCTACTCCCCAAAGAATATCAAATAAGGAATTTTCACTCTTATTATTACGATTGTGATCATTGATTCAAGGTCTCGTTCTTCTGTTGTATATTAACCCAAATGTCTAACCCATTATCCAAGTTACCGCATAACTTCTATCACAAGGTAACACTAACAAAAATCGACATGCGTGTTGCTGCAGGCTTATGTAGGACAGACAGTGGATAATGCCAAGTTTCCTTCGTTTTTGAGGGAATACAAACAAAGAAAAATAACATCAAACTAAAGTACCAAACAGGAAAGTGTCTCGGTGAGAGAAGCAGACGATGAATATCTGTTATATAATCCTATGCATAGCAATCTATCTACAAAAATATACCCTAAAATCTGTATGGGGGTGAGTAGATGCCAAAAGCACATTGGAAATGCCATCACCAGGAAAAAATAAATTTCTTGAAAGACAAGATTTATGAATAAAATACAGCTACACTGTTTGTAGATCACTATCAGCAAACGTCAAGGGACTCAACGTTTCTTTACGTTTGGTAGCTGATTTTTTTTTACCAATTAACATTATTTAATTATTATGACATTATTAACAGTGCCATTATTTAAAACAATTTAGAAAAAACGCTCTAAACAAAGCAGTAACAGGCTAACGCTCCGGTTGTATAAATATTTCAAATAAATTTTATAAGGTATAAACGAAATGCAAATGGCGAAATTCTACAATTGTTGAATTGATATTTATTCCGTATGTGTTATCTCTACTTCGTCCCATTTGTTTTAGTGATGAAAGTGGAATAAACCAAAGCGGGATGGAGCGCATAAGAGGCAATTGAAAACTGGTACTTTCTACAAAAAATGGAATCTGCTCATCTGCTCCCCTAAATAGTAAATGGGCATTTCAATACTTACATACGTGTAATGTATACAAAACTAAAAGTCGCATAAATTTTAAAATTTTCAATGCCTTCCAACGCATTTTTGTAGGCTATTATTACTGTTGCACCTTTTAATCAACGACCGCTACCCAAACAACTTTTCCATAAAGGACGGCGCATCATCCTCCCTTGTTACAGATTAAAGGTTGAACTCGATTTCTATTGCACACAATTTTTGTCATCTGTTGGACTCTTTCCTTCCTATTCATCCAGTCATCAGTATTCCGGATGAAAATACCTTTGCATCAATCGAATCCAACTCGCGTTCCTAGAATACCACGGGAGCTTTACACAAGAAGAGAAACCCATAAAAAATAATACGCTTCCACATGCAAATCGGGCAATGGGTAGAAAGATACCCCAAAGTTGTTTTCAGTAAGGGAAAAGCCAAGAGGGAACCTCATAGGAATTTTAAATTCCACATGCGTGCCCGTGTTTTGTTCACGGATGAACACAGATTGGCATACACTACATAGCATCAAGTTATTTTTTCGGAGGGTTGTTAGGTAGGGTAGGGGGATAAGGTAAAAAGAAGGGTAACCGGGCATTATTGTCATAAACAAAGGAGAAAGAAGAAGAATATTCACCGCACGAGTAGACACCGGTTCGCTTGTTCCTTTATTACAATATTTCGCTTTACCTTTTTGTATCGCGCAATTGAATTGGTTGGGGCAACACGCTCCACAATAAAGACTGCACACACTCACCAAGTCACTTTTGAGCCCTGCACACACCGAGATGCAGATGTTCCCCAAAGGTATTTTGAAAGACAACCAACCACCACTACCGCTGCTGCACTCTCCGTATTTAGAGCTTGTTGGAGCAGTAATACAAACAAAAGATTTTTTCCTCTCTTTTCTGCCTGTTGTAATATATGCAGGTCCAAGCTGGGATGTTGGGATTACATGTCATCATCATATGAGCCCTGGTAGAAGCAACATTCTATTTTTAAGTTCAACCTGTGCAGGTGTTTTGCAACCGAATCCTTCCGTCCACTCATACCGTACTGTACACAGTCAGGCAGCAAGGCAGAAAAAAGTGCTCTTCCGCTGTACCGTCCGGAACAGGATTCTTTTTAAAGACTGGCTGCTTATTTCTCTCCCTCTCGAATGTACGATTCACGGCAATTCTCTTACTCCACTACGGCAGATGTTTCTGACAAAAAATATTTTTGGTGGCAATACCCTCAATTTAAACAATTTTATTCTTGATGAATGCACGTGTAGATTTTTTCATCAATTTTTTTTTCTCTCTCTCTCTCAGCAGTAGCATTAAATGTATGAAAGCGTATATATTATTGGGTTACCTTTGAAAACAGGTATGGTGGTGGCCGCGGTACAATATGACATTAAAGTCCGCTGGCTTTACCACTCTCTGTACTTATTACGAGTTTTACTATACACACAGGCTAATTCAAAAGATTTACTATATACCAACCGGATATATAAAATATAAAAAAAACCTTTTTAGAATTCGTAAAACTAGATTGATATCTGTTTGATTGAAAGCGGACTTAAACTTAATCTTACCGTCGCAGATTTCTAAACCAAAATCGACATCTTTAAAAATGACGTGAGCGAATTACAAAATTATATTTTATCTACCTCAACGTATCACACTACTGTCCGGCATGCAGATTGCGTGCATATTAAAAGAACCTTTTAAAACCTAAAGGTATAATATTTTACTTTGCAATGCATTTTTGGTACTTACTAAATACAGCCGTTTCTTCGACAAACACATTAATGTCTCCCGTTCAATCACAATCCCCTAGATGCCCGTGTAACCATCAATACACATGCCCACCCTTTGTGTTGTGTGAGTGAAATTATATTTTACTTTGTTACGTAACAGGAGTACGCCATATAGCTCTGCCCTCATAAATCATCCTTTTTCATTTTTCTTTTTTTTCCGATTCCACTGACAATCTCTTCTACGACGAGAGCAACCAAAGAAAAACTTAACCTGAAAAATCTAAAACTGAATATCCGACTGTTGTTCATCTTTTTTACGTTACTGTTTCCAGTGCAGTATGGTAGCGATGAGGAATAGCATCATCTGTCAAATTCATTTTTATTTACTTGGTCGAAGAAGAGAGAGAGAGACAGAGAGCTAAAGAGGTTTAAAATCATCCCTCTTCAGATTTCATCCTTTGTTTACCCAATGGAATCATATTTTTGTTGGCAAGTTGCAATAAGAATGGATTTACTGAATAAAATAACAAGTAAACGAGTGCTAAAAGGTGTGCGTGTATGCGCGAGTGTATTTACGAGGCTTCTTTGTCCTTATAAAAATCTCGTTTCCTTCATCCCCTAAATAACTACTTGTTTCCACCACACACACACAACATCACAACAACGAGTTTATCCAGAGAGAGAGAGCGAGTGATACTGCGGAATGATGGTGGTAAAGGTAATGTAGTAGTAGGCAGAAGACGGTATACGCCTGCTGGCGTGTGTCGTCGTGTGGCTTGCTTGATTGCCATGCATGATTCAACAAAAAACAGAAAAAAGGTAGAAGAAAAAGAGCACGCACTTATCCCGCTCAACCTTTTCTGGCCTGAGCTTTTGGCTTCTTTAAAGTGATCATCTTCTTTTAGCACCTTGTGCTGTTGGCAAAGCATGAATGAGCAAATAATATCTTCCTTTTGACCCAATTTTTTCCACTTTCATTCACCCTTTTTTGCCTCCGTAGGGGTTTCATCTTTTTCACCGTTTCTTCCTACACGCTTATACGGCCTACACGACAGACTATTACTTGAAGATGTTTAAAGATATGAATCTTGTCGCTTAGAAAGAGGTTAAGCAAAATACATATATACCCCCGCATTACAAAGATTATGCCAATCAAAAAAGGGTAAAGCGGTTATGTTGTATAGGTATAGTTCCATGTATTTCCATATGCATGAGGGAGAACATATGACACTTCTGAAAAATGAAGAAAAACACCTTGCCAGCTAATATTTTTAAAATCCTTTCGGGATGGGGGAGTAAACAAGAGGTAATAGAGACATACACGTACAAATCCATTGGGGTGTATATGTCCCTATTTGCATAGGAGTGTAGTTTTTTTGAAGCGATAGAAAAAAATAATAAAATGGTTCTCCAGAAAAGAAGAAAAATACCTCTTTGTTGAATGGCGATAGCGGAGCAGGCTGCCTGGAAAGAGTTGTTTCATCGAGATACAAACACAAAGCGGCTTTAGTAAAGATTTGTGTGGAGGCGAGGAGGTGACATGAAAATGGGGATGGCTATGTTGCTGTACGTTGCACCCTGCACCTTAACACATTCGTCTTTCTTTATATTTAATCGTATTCAAGTTCATCCTACTTGAAGACAGAAATGCCACAACCCACCAACAATAAATCTTTCATTGTTGAGTCTCCATATTTTCGAGTAGTTGCAGACCACAAACAAAGGTCTTCTTCACGGCTGGTTTCCTCAGACGTTTACGCCATCCTCATCATCAGCATCATCATCACAACGTTAACAACAAAACCAGCAACCTGCAATGTTGCTTCCCTTCTCGCTTCTTTTTTGTACTACCAACCTCGGCAACGGTGGCAGTGACATTACCCTGAGCAGTACAAGTTTATGTAAATGTAATACAATTTAAATATGCACGAACTTATTTATTTATACATGTGTCTTTTTCAGTTTTCTTTACAATTCGCCATTCTTTGCGGAGCACAAGCCCTGCATGCTCTAGCTGACACAGTGATTAGAGATGTACAAAAAGTTACAATAACAACATAATGTTCCATTTTCTTTAGAAAAAAGGGTAATATTTTTGCCCTGTCCAGCCGACCACCAAGAATATTATTTTCGTATTAGCAAAAATTACAATACTCCTCAGCGTGTTCATCATGTCGTGAATTTTCCCTTTCTACACGTGTTGTTGTCCACCACTATTATTTAAATCAATTGATTGGTTTCTGGACATTGTGGTCGTGATTTGGTGGGGAATAATAAAAACAACATCCCTTATTCAACTGCCACTTGGACATTTTTCTTTTCTGTGGTTCGTCTTTATACTGTCCGGTCATGCCATCATTATTGTCAGTCATTAGACACGCTCTTGTGAAGTCGAGACAAAGAGAGATTTTAACGGTGGTGTTTACTTCAGAGGTCTTTGCCTTTTTGGCGAGACCTGAGTCTACGCGCTATCGGGTGTAGTATTTCAATGTCAGGGGAGCCTACAAATCGATTTTGCTGCTAAACAAATCAAGAGAATATTTTAACAAATGATGTTATAATTGTGTGTGCATGAATATTTGAACACGTATTATGCGCATAGAAAATTCAAGGCGGCTTATTTTTAAAACTTTAGCCTGAAGGTTTATTTGCGCATTTGAAAGTTATGCAAAACTCGTGTGGACTCTGCCATTTGGTTACTAATTAAAAGAAAAATGGTCCGATGATCATAAATTGTTCAAGTTTTATTCTTACTTTTCTACCGTTTTTATCACTTTTATAAAAGACATGGGGATTGTAATAAGCCATACGTAATTTTCTAGTGGGATAATAATTAGATGTGTACGATATATTTGATAATGCGTGGGATGGAAACAGGTCACTATAGGTAGGATAAAATAAAGCAACGGGAATATGAAACACAAGGATTGTGTTGAAACAGCAAACAACAGTGGACTAACTTTCTCCGGGACCAGAATGTTCATAAAACCGTCCACCACACATCGCCATAACCGCTAACATTGGCTACATACTTGTCAAAAAATCGAAAAAGGAATAAAATTTGGGCTGATCGATCACACTGCCGAAATCTTTTATTTTTGCGTTATCTTTCAAATATTATCATAATTCCCGTCCTCGTAAATCAATCATAAGTCAGTGTTACTTCAATATTTTACGGCAATGCTTTACCCACCACGAGCTGCTGGCCAAGCATAACAATCAAATTCTATTCCAATAATGCATATGGGCGTTTTATTGAACGTGCGATTTTCAGACACACACCATAAAATAATATATGAAAAATAGCGGCTCGCGTTTATTTATTTTTTTTCAAAATGAGCATCAGCACGCAATATTATGCAAGGTAGAAGGCAACCCGAATTCTTTCGTAATATCCATAATAAAAGGATTGTGTCCTTGATTTTCCCTTGAAGTTACATGACGTACAAAAAAGACCCACAAAACACGAACCGTTTTTCGTTATCAACTAAAATGGGCATACAAAGTGATGGCATCTCAGCTTCACAAATTTATAAGCAGCACAGAAATAATCGAAAATCAGTCCATTTTGGAAATGCATTCTACTTGTATTGTTATTACCTGCCTGACGTATATCTTTTTCTGTGGTACATTTTTTCCCAATGACCTGACTGAGTAGAGTATATTAATCTGGAAAAATAAGAAAGTGATGGAAACTACCCACGTACGTACGTACGTACGTACAACGTACCTACATATCTGTGTGATATGCATGCACAGGAAACAGCTAAAGAAATGGATGATTGAACCAACCTGTAGACCAATTTATTTCATGGACCACGGTCTTTTGTTATGTGATTGATTGGGAACCTGCGGACTGTCGAGAGAAATTTTTTTTCTCTTCTTACGGAACGAAAGCGCCTCCCTGTGTATTTAAGTAATGTGTTGTAAGCAACCTTACGTGCTTACATGCTAAACTACTACAAAGCAAACTACCATACTTTTTTTGCTGACGACGAAGACGACGACGCCAAGGAAGGGGAATAGTTCGGTCACTTCTGTTTTTTTCACCTCCTCTCGTCTCAATATAGTAAACTGGATTCTAAAAGAGTTTATTGCATATCCCTTGCTAAATCAATCCCGTCAACCTGACAGCCTGTTCATTTTTTCCATGAAAATTTATTCTTTGATAAAAAGAACCCGTCCGGCGTATTTTCGCTGCTTTTTTGGGAAGGTTACTAGATATATATAGTTTGACAAAGGGAGTACAACATAATATTATTTGGGGAAGTACACGCAAGAATAGGAAGAGAATAAAATTTGGATGAAGAGGGCGAGGGAGAGAGAGTGGAGAAAAGTAAATGATAAAAATGATTTTTCGGTTTTTCTAAAAATATAAGAAATTCTGGGAAAGCGGCAGAAAAAGACGAGGATATACATTAGACTTCTTATTATATAAGGACAATGCAACAAAACAAATGCGCAACACATTCAAGCATCCTAGTTTAATGTGTTTGTAGAAAAAATATGCTACGTGTAAGAAAAGACTGTAATTCCTCTTTCTCTCTCTCTCTTTTGCTCTTTTTCTTCTCAATGTATTTCTTACGTACGTATGAAATCATTATTATTAAGAAACTACTAGCCCATTATTTTTATGTGAGTTCCACTTTACTATTGTATTACCTATTCCACTACTACTAGCTTTATTGACGCGAACAAAGTGAATGAAAAAAAACTATCGTTTTTCGTCTTCCTCCCGCTCTTTCTCTCTCTCTCTCTCTCTCTGGTTTTTTATACAATTTTTATTATTGCTTTTTTTCTTTTTTTTATCGCGAGGCAAATAGCTTGCCAATTTATTCTACAGGGGTTCCCTAATAACAATTTGTAATCGTAATGATGATGATCGCTACACATGCATGCAAAAGTTGAAATATCGAGGAGACCTCAGCCCGATGCCTAGTTTGATTTTTTTCTGTCAAATCAGCTACTCACACAAAAAAAATCCACCTTTTAGACTGCTAAGCTCTAGCGTTCAACAAAACTACGAGACAGATAACAATGAAGATAAAGTAAAGCCAGAAGAAAAAAAGTTTTTTTTTACCGAAAACCAAATATTTATCTGAAGGTGCGCCGCTGTAAAAAAAATATATCCCTGGTACGTGCACACGAATCATTTCAATATAGCATAGTTGCGGCGCCATGTGTACCTCACGGACCGACCGCAGTAGCAGTAGCAATCTTGTTGCTGCTAATCGCATTTGTTACTGGTAAAATGGCAGCGGGAAAGGGTGATTTGTTCCTGTTCGGAGTAATTGAAGCATTAAAGGCTAAACAGGTTTGTCTTTGTCCTATTTTTGTTTAAAAAAGTCCAAAACAACTAAAAAGACCTAATCTCTCATCAATTTTTCATCAGCCAAATCTCTGCCACCGACAGTGATTCATACGTTAGTGAAGTTAACGATTTAATACAAAATACTGCTCTGGTGAGTAGGTAGGTAGTGATGGGTGCTTGAATGCTTGTGTAGGTAACCGCCTGCATATCAACAGGGTACCGGAAGTATTAAACTACGCGCTTTGTTTGCGGGAGGAATGGAATGACAGAGTATAAGCAGAGTAGTCAACGGGAATTTAATTTGCTGCTCAAGTTGTTTGGTATGTCGGGATAAAAATAGGGCCGAGAAACAGTAAAGTGTGTATAGTCGATTTGATAAGAGTAAACCTCGCTCATAATAACGGCAGTCTTGATGTAGCTGGTTCATAAATTGCTTGCTTGCTGCGTGGATTATGAAAATTTTCAATTCAATTCGAGTTATCAGTAGCTGGAGGCTTGGCATGAAAATGAAGATTTTAATGTACGTCTGGCTTCACCTGCTACTTTAAGATTGTGCTTAGCTGCAGAATGAATAGGATTATGTTTCCACGTATTATAAGACATGCATCTATACCTACTACTTGGTCTCTTGCGGAGAAAAATCATTAAAAATAATTTAACGATCAACATTTTGTAAAATGTCTCAATATTCTGTATTTGGCACGTTTAATCACGAAACATATACACAGGGGTTCATATTCAGTGTACATATGCACTATGTTGATAAGGATTCAGTTATTGTTGTACTCTTACTCAAGCAGACTAATCCCGCAAAAACGTATGTCACCTTACCCCTTAAATGATATTCCATTCCGCCTGTGATAGTTTAGTAGTTAAAGGAGTTTTCGTGTATCATCATCATTATCGTCATCCCCATCATCATCTTTCCCCTCCTCCTTATCTCTCTCTCTCTCTCGATTTAGATCATTCACCTTTTTTGTACAGGGTAAACCATATCATTGTCGCTGGAGGCAGGTAAAAGTGATATTTCTCTTTATATCTGGTGCAATCAGACCTCCTCCAAGTGGCACTAGTCGTCCTACCACCACTATATGCACTACTTGACTTTGAAGATCCATTTCATTTCATCATCTCCTTTCGCTCGTCACTGATGTGATGTTATTACTTCCTGTTATTCTCAAAGGCTTAGGACATGGCCCAACTTATTCACTGCTCGTTTCATTTTTTCTCTCTCCCTCCCTCTCTCTCCTTTCTTCTCTTCCGATACAATGCCATATATACTACCTTACCCTTCTTATCATTTAACTACTTGCATTAGCCATAGTGTATTATACCCCAAAACAGCGATCCGACGATGATGTCTTTTATAGCTGAAAATTCGCTTTGTTTCATGAGAGGGCTGCCTGAAAGAAAAAGCTTACACAACTGTTGTGTCAGCATCTATCTCTCCCCAAAAGAAAGTGTCCTTGACAGGGATTACACAAAAGCGTAACAGCAGCGTAGTAGCAGTAGCAGTATAAGCAGCAACAGCATGATTTCGACGGGAATCTAGGTGATAAAAGTAAAAATAAGAAAGGCGAAAAGTTGTAATATAATAATGTACCCGTTACGAAATAAAAGATACTAGCATTAGCAGCACCGGTGTGAGTGTCTATTTTTGAAAACATGTCGGGGTCCACTTCCCTCGTTACATCTATACGCGTAATGTTGTATACAATGTAGTAGCTTTCGTTATTGTATGAAAAAAATCTGAGAAAGTGGCGTGAGTCGACACGGGGGGATATAGTAGGAGGATATCTCTCGCGAATGGTGGCGTTCGTCCTCTTTGTGAATTTTGTCTTCATCACTTAAATATTTTTACTCCATGAACCTTTTCTTCCACATTGATGTTAAATTGATGTTATTACAGGAGAAGTGCCTTCTAGCTAAATGCCTATAATGCCTGCTGTTGCTTCTCGCTAACTTTTTTCCCTTATACAAATAATACATAATATACTGAATCGTCCGCCGTCGTACGGTGGCTTCTGTTAATGTTTTACTTGCTCATTCAAGAAGCATTAGCACTTTTACTCTTCTCTCGTTCCATAGAAAACGGGCTCTCTTACAGGGTGTGTGACGCGACAAAACCTACAGTCAGCGTGTAACTGCTGGACATCCAAAGTTAGAATGGAGATTGTTCAAGATTTGATACAATCCTGGCCTACATCTCTCTCTCTCGCTGTCATATAATAGGGACGTATACTGTCGTATACCGACTTTTCTCATTGTCAGCGGAGAATAAGTCTGCTATTATTTTTATTATAGAACCAACATGGCAGCTGTATGTAGCGGGTGGACTTTTATATAATCGCTTTTTTGTCCTAAAGTCACAAAATGATGTGACGTTGTATCATGATCATCCTCCTTTTGCCTTGTCTGTCTCTTCAGTTACCCTTGAATTACGTTATAGTGGCACTTGATGAGGCTTCTAAACTAGATTAGCGTACTTTCTGTCGCAACAGACTGTCGTTTCTCTCTCCAATTGTCTTGTTCCAACTTTGGCACTTAAATGCCGTCTAAGTTGCTGCTGGTAGTATGACGGCCCTTTTCTGACAACGTTTCAGGTAGCTCAATATTCTTCTCTACGTACGCAGTGTAACAAGCAGCGTACGCGATAAAAAAAATAATTCATATGATGAGTTTCTTCTAGGACAATAATAGTGTGTGCATGTGTATCAAGTTTTACATTATATTCTCGTCATTACACCTCTTTGGAATATTAGGCAGCAATGCTATCAACTTAAATTGCATTGCAACAAATTACAACAACCTGACCAGCTTATATATCAGTAAAATTCATCTACTTTCTCCACACTCCTCACCCGTGGTTGGCCGTGCATAATAGCCCAGATAATTGTGTACTCCTTGAAAAATATGCATTCTACCCTTCTCATCAAATGGAACTTGTCTCAAAGTGATATTGCATAGATGTACATAGACCTACCCGCATTTACACATCTTTCTAGTCTACAAAGGTACAATCAAGTCATGGACAGTAACAAAGCATCAATGCATTTCGCGTTTCGTCCCTTTTTAGGTATAGTTGTCTTTGCCAAAGTCTCTTAACTCAACTGCACGTCATTACGCACAATGAAAGAAAAGTAGACACTTTATTAAAAGTTAAAAGCTACTTAAATCCCGGGTTGTTGCAAAGAACAACTACAAAACTGCCGTTGGCTTTCTCTGTTGCTTCATGCTCATATAAAACCGTGTTTTCCAAAAACACAATTTTTTTTACCATTCCAGAGAGTAACCTCAAGGAAAGTTTTACTTTACCCCCTCCTGCACATCATGTGTGTAAGTGCAAATGAGCAAGTGCATCTCATCCTCTCGTCACACTGTACAAGACTTCTA
This sequence comes from Callyntrura sp. NNG-2020, assembly GCA_027744055.1. Classification (NCBI taxonomy): domain Eukaryota; kingdom Metazoa; phylum Arthropoda; class Collembola; order Entomobryomorpha; family Paronellidae; genus Callyntrura; species Callyntrura sp. NNG-2020. The sequence continues at coordinate 4,276 of JAHZNE010007397.1, read as the reverse complement.
AATGAGAGTACATACGCGCCCGATTTGTGTTCATTGTAGACCGTAAGATTATTTCAGATTGCCAGTTAGATTTATCACAACGCGAGCAAACTTTTTTTTCTCTCTTAAGAGAAATAGGGAGAATATTATTCCCACATTTCCCCCAGTTTAATGATAGTTCCTTGTCTATTCCTCTTCTGTATCATCTCCTTAGATGTAAAGTAACGTCGTCATCTATTCCCGTTATACGTTCCAGAGCAGCGGTAGTTTGTATATGATATGATACGATTATTATGTTTCGTATACCTTAAGATCTGCAAGTTTTCTCGTTTTCACAGCAGCAACTTGGTTCTTCTCCCGCAACAATACCCATCTCCCTGTACATAACGACTTTTACGATATTATGTACATATCCACCACTATTCGAAGTAATGGGCTATATCCACGTATGGACATATACATCTATCTATTTTTGCATCTCCCTCTCTCCGTTTCATCGTACTAGCACGTATTGTATATCTGTTATGCTCTATCCTACCACGAATACTTGATGAGCTCCGGGATTATTGGAGACCTTCTCCTTTATCTTGTTCATACACACAGAGGAGCTATAATCGGTGCATTTATTGCTATTGCGTGTGTGTGTGTTATTCATGCACTTGAGTGTAAAATAGATGCTTACGACAACGTCGGCATCTATATCCTTTTTTTCTTCTCTTTTTGCGTCTTGTCTTATTACCTATTCCCCTTTTATAGGAATATCATCATTGCCGTAATCATCAAACAGTGTGTCTATAAATGTCCCTTTAAAATAGCTGTACATATTAGGTGTATCATCATCGTCATCATTCGCCGATGCATAACTTGTCATGATGTTTGATGTCGGTCTATAAAAAAGTTTTTCTCCGTTGTCGCTCCTCTTTCTCTCTCTCTCTCTCTCTCTTTAGTTCACTATCTCTTTCGATGTGGAGAATTACTTTAATACTTTCTGTTCAAATCACGTCATCAGCGAAGGTTTTCAAAGTGTTATTTGCTGGGATTTTATTTTCTGATTACCATCTCACTCGTAAAAACCGTATGATACCAGTTTTGGCCGTAGTTCGTCGAGTTACGACTTGTAGTGTATCTCTTGTTGTAAAAGTGTACGTAAATTTTCGATAATAAATATTGGCTATATAAATCCTCATGATATGATGTATGTATAAATAGGTAGTATTAGTATATTGCTTATAAGAGCGTGTCTATAGAAAGACGTTCTATTGCGTACTGTCTGTCACGCAATTTATAGAATGTTTACAAAAATGTTATGGAATTGTCTGTGTGGTGATACAAACAAATACGATGCCCTGTGAGACAACGTTAACTGGGCAAAGATTTTTATGAACTACCTTTCAACATAACTCTCAGAATGTATAAGTCTGATGTAATGTTATGGAGTTATGAACAATGCCACCTATGAGTACCTATTACCTAGATTCCCCTTTCTCTCTTCGTTTCAAAATAACTTTACCCTTTGTGAATATCAATGTTGCCCCTGCTGACGGGGAAAGGAACTACTATAAGCACATTACATGTTTCAGTTAGTTTGACATAGAAGAGAGAGTGATATTCTCATTTGGAATTTTGAAGACGTCCCGGTAATATGTTGCTTGATGCTTGTATTACACTGGACCCTGTTGTTGGATGGTAGATACTTTCTTAGAAGGATTCTTAGAAGGATTGAAGATGACGATGATGATGATGAGAAACGGGGAAATGTTAAGTGCTTTCTCAATTTTGTGATTACTTAAATCCATTGAAAAGGAAACACACGTACAAATACACACAATGGTTTTCTGTAGTGGAAATAGGGGGAATAGATGGTGTATCATTTCGTACCAGTCACAATGAAGCATCAACAAGCAAGGAAGTATGGAAGGAGAATGTAAGGTTTTCAACGGCAATGTGCCGCCGCCACCACCACCACGGGTACACGAAACAATAAATGCGTCCAGCAGTGTAATGCATAAAATAGTCAACAACTGCAAGCTGTTGTTTTTCCCTTTCAAGTTTGTTTTATTTGCAGTTGGTAATATACGAGGAGCGATAATCATAAAGCTAATTCAATGGTTGATGTCTGATACTTATCCGGGATTTTATAGTTAGGTAAAGTACCAAAAACGAGCAAACTTACAGTCGTACAAATAAGTCTGATTTCAGCGGATTCCCTGTCAAAAGCCCATTTTCTACTATTACACTGCTAGTTTACTTTATTATGTGGGAGCTGTGTGTATGTGTGTGTGCGTCGGAATGCGGCAGATGATGAAGGCTCATGGGAAACCTAACAGTACACCAATATTGAGACTCATGCTTATTAAACGAAGTCTGTGCCTTAGAAGTAATAAATATAGCCGTTTTTTATAAGCCCATGTTTTTATAAAGTACTTTTACAGTGCAGTGAAAAATGAACTGGAGCCACTTCTATTCACTGGATGGGCGCAATTTGTCAGGTTTTCGCGAAGTCACGTTTATGTTGGAAGCTACGAAATCAGCCATCACAGAAGGTGCGTAACAACGGGAGAGAAACCATTTGGATAGCGCAATTAAAAGCTATGCCGTCTTGATGAGGGAAGAAATGCCCAAACCGTATACAGTACACGTTGCTCACTTTGACAAAATTTTAAGTATCTTTTTGAACGTCAAAATGAGATATTTGACTGATATGAAATTTTTATGGACACTAACATTCATGACAGTTCCAACTGCGCAAGGACGGTAAAAACGGTGGCGATGGCGAGGCGGGTTGGTAGTCACAATAAAAACGAAACAACCGTAAAGTTTAGTGAAAATGATTATTTGAGTTTTAGTTTTTTGGTAACAGCATAACAAGATGAGGAGGATGGATGCATCAGGTCGCTGTGTTTTCTCCACGGTGAGCCATTTATGAGTTATATTTTGGAGTAATTTTCAAAATTTGTTTTTTTTTTCGTCTGAGGAAATGCGATGGTTGTTCTGTAAGACTTGCCGTTCATGAAAGCGGTGAAAGCAAATGAAACTACCACCGACTGACAAAACAGCGCAACAGCATCTCGTCGTAACTGTAAATTTGGTAATAAATACGGCTGAAATGCGCAGTAGATATTTATTATTTCAGTTCTGGAATGAACATAAAAAGTAATAATGACGATCCCACGGTTTTATGCGAAATATATTGTAGAATGTAACGTACATTATTAAAAGCATTTTGTAGAGTGCTTCCGAAGGGTTTTCGACGCTTGCTGGCTGCCTCCATATAGTAGTTACTGCATACTCGGGAAGAAAATGCTGTAAAAGATACAAAATGAGGGACAGGAAGGGTTGGAAATGGTTTTGTGGCGAATAAACCTCGATTAAAAGCATCAATTAAATATTTTATGTTGTTTTTCTATACTCATAAAATCGATGCTTAGGGTACGTGCTGTGGTTTTTGAGCTGGTTGGATGCAATGCAATTTTGGGTGAGGACGAAATTACCACCACTATCGCCATCAAAAATGCTCTCTCTTCTCTGCCTATCGACTCTTTCCCTGTCTGGTCTATGAAGAAAAAGGCTAGCTCCGAGCAACAACAAAAAGATTAAAAGAAGAAATGGGGAAATTGGAAAGAACAAGGAGTAGTTTTACTGCCTTTCCACACTTAAAAATAAAAAAGCAAACCGAAACGGTTACGAATGAACGGAGGGAGTGGGGTAGTTACTGTCTGAATCGATTTACTCAACTCATCTGTACGGACTGTACGTGTATTTCCGTGTAGGCATGCTTCTTCTGGCTGCAAAATTTGGGAAGGGAAAAAACGTAGAGTATTCGTTGCGGTTCTGTATAAGAACGAAATCAAGGTGAGGTAAAGTTATTTTTAAATGTGACGAGGACGAAAATCTTTTTACCACCGTTAGCAGTAAAGCAACTGTTGCTAAGCTCATGGGTTGCTACTGCAGGTCATTTATACGGATTTTCTCTGTAAAATTCAAAATATTAAAAGACTCGGTTTAAAACGGTGACGTGATCCGTGTAACTTTTCCTGTTTTTTCACAAGCTTTGTATTTTTAACGCCATTCCGGAATAAAATTTAACAAACATTAAATGGGCTTATTTTTAAGCACCGTGCTATATCTAGGATCAAAAATGAGTATAGATAAATGTTTTAATCTAAACTAAAATACTACCGGTAACGTACTGATACATTGTAGACAAGATGTCCACAAATGTCCAAAAGAAATATTTTAATATTCATGAGCTATTTACTACGTCCATTCATAAATTTGCGTTATGAATGAAAACGTT
>JAHZNE010007396.1:0-11204 GCA_027744055.1 Callyntrura sp. NNG-2020 | reverse complement strand
CTTTTTTCACGATTTTCTACGATATGTGCGGTGAAAGGTTACGTATTATTCAAAGCTGCTCATTGGGAACCACGTGGAAAAGCCACAGAGTGGATATTAATCTTTTCCCTCATTTTGCTGGTGGGTCCGGCGGCTGCTGCGACAAGACAACTACCTATGTTAATATTGGCCGCGGATGGTGAACACACTTTCGAATATTTTGTCCAGACATATTGGCCTTCCAAGTGCATATACCCAACGCCTCCATAACGACGTGGAATGATCCCCTAAAGGGGGCCCGTGCAATGCCCAGCATTAGAAGTACCACAAAACCAGACATTATAGCGAAAAAAGGTACTTCCGGTCTGTATCGCCTGTATCGACCCGAAAATGTGTAACCCCACAAAAATAAACCGCCACGGTGGTGATTCGTAACCGCCGTTTTTTTTGGCCCTAGAATTGAAACAAAGTCATAAGGAACTGTTAAAGGTGGTCTTTACTATCCCCATTTATTCCTTATAATGCCCGGGTGGTAAAAGAGGAAGTCATTAAATCAGGCCGAGTCAGTAAATCTCGGCCGAGTAAACAGTCTTATTACAACCAAAATCCCCTCAAACATTGATTTTTCTGCATTTTCTGCGTACTGCCAAAGAGATGCTTTTGCACTCCAGGGAAAGTTGGCAGGCGAATTTATCAGGATGCCTTACCACGTTCCAGTTCCAAAGCCGTACAAAATATTCTCCTTTTGTTCGTCCCCACGTGCGTCAAAAGGTGTTCTCATTTTTCAGCCCATTTTTGCCGTGAGTACATCTACATTTGACTACCTGCTTTGCATGACGGTCTTGACGGAGAAAGATTTGGAGAAAATAAATGGGTTACACGGTATCATGATGCATGGGCAACCACCAGGTGCATTCAAAAAGCCATTTTGGCTTGGTGGTAAGTTGAAGGAGAGAAAGCAGGTTATTATTACACCGTGCTCTCTTCCCTTTACGATAGTTTTATGATGACGACCCAAAATATTTGATATTTCTCCGGCTTTCTTTTATATTTTTCCTCTTTTCTTCTCCTTCCACCACATTAGTTTTCGCTGGAATCCGATTCTTTCCCTCTGAACAAAAATATTCTCCCGCAAATAATCTCCTTTGCATTTCGCAAATCAACTGGCTTTCTTTTTGCATACCACTTTCCCCATAATTGAGAGCCGACTTAAAACCCTCCCATTATATTCTCAAGTAGGCCCACACAGATTTATTTCAGGATGTCTCTCTTGTTCCCAAAAAGACTAAAATAAGCCGTTTCACTGCCACTTTATCGCACGTGGATTTTGTTTCAAAAGGAGTAAATATTTTACTACAGAGGCATTCCAACCCAGACCCAACCTTCATCCTCACACGTGGTTACATACCCCCCAACTTTCTATTTTTGTAGCCTTTTCTTATGACGGTGTATTATTCCCGCTATAAATCTTTACTTTCTTCCGGTGCTGCTCCGTACAAGGGACAAAATTATATGAAGGAATAAAAGCTTTTTTATGGAAATACCTATTTAAGCATTCCGAGAAAATGAAAAAAGAAGCTTTTGTGTTTACACAGGAGTTGAGGGAAATAAACATGAAGAAAATATGGCAGGGATTTTTTCCTGGTATTTCCTCTCGTCGGGGGAATATCCACGCTCCAATTCATTTCCTTTTTTCTTTACTTGCCTTCTCCAATTAATAATATTAAAAAGTCTGCCTCTCACCTAACTTACGATGGCACCAGCAGCGAAATGTTTTTATGCGTTTTACTGCCGCATCAATTTCTCTGCGGAGTGGAGTACACACGAGTAGGAGAAGAGAAAGCAACAAAATGAGCCGCGGCAGAGAAAGCACCGCAGACTAGAGGGGAAAGTAGTAGAGTAGACGTGAAGTTGCATCATTAATGTAATGTGACTATCCACCCGGTACTTGTTACAGGACTACCGCGACCACTCTCCCACAAACTAGCCTTCCCCGCCCCGCCCAGTCCGGTTCGGAAGGCTCATCTGCATTGCAAAAGGAACGTGAAAATAGCAATGCCTAAAATAATCAATTAACTTTCTCCTTTGTTCCCTGTCTCCCCGACAAGATCGGGAGGAAACGGGGACAAAAAGTTACGGCGACTTTCTCCAGTCGAGAAAACATTCAGATTCCTAGAGTGAAAGGAACATGCATCATGCATCATAAACTGAAAGGTTGGCTTTCTTCATCTCTGCACAGCTTTTTCCGTCTCTCAGATCCCTGCCTGGTTACATCCCCATAAAAACGGGGTATATCTGTTGGTGCAGCAGCAGTCTGGATTCTAAATCCATTTTTTTGGTGTTTTTTTCTCTCTCTGCAGGACTCCTCCTTCAAACCGACCGTTTTGGTTGGTTACCTGCATTTGTCTTCATTGTTTATCCAGACGATGATGCACATGCCAGCTTTTGTCAGTCTGTTTGCCACAGAGTATTTATTTGGAGAAGGTGTTAAATATATGAGAATACTTGTATCTCTTCACGGTCGATTTGACCTTCTTACTCTCGGGCAGCCTACAAGAAATGGGTTGTTGCGTCGAAGAGAAGAGAAACGTGCTTATCCCGGAGAGAGGTGTAATAAATTTTGCCCAATCCTTTCACCCTTCCCGGGGGAAAAGTTGCTGAACAGAGAAAATGATAAAGATTTTGATGTCAGAGAATATCGCGAGTCTTTGGATAAAATATGTCTTTTGATTTTTCATTTCCCTTTTTCCCTCTGTATAGATTCGGATGACATTTCGCCGCGATCCGCACCCCTCTGCAGAGCCAAACAGTTTGGAAAATAAGTTGACCGCCTGTCGTCCCCGGAACCACCACGCTCCCGAGCCGCCGCCACCCCTTCCGACCGCCAGTAATTCTAACGGATCCAGGGGAGACCCCCAGGAAATATGTCTGCAAGAGTTGCCAAGAAACGGGAATGGCGGCGGGGGTCATCATCATCATCATCACCATCACGGGTTAAATAACCAGGTGGCGGGGGTTCACGCATTGGTGTCGTATTCCCCCTCCTCCAGTGGATACAGTTCCATTCGCTGCTCCTCTGATAACATTTGCTCTGGTGTCCACTGCCACTCCTCCCAATACCCCTACTTTGGCAATGGCGGGAACAATGGGGCATCCTCCTCCGCTAACGGAATGGTCTCCTCTCCCGTGGGTAACGGACACGTAAATTTCGTCGGGGCTGCCCCCAACATGACTTCCGGGGGAGGCTGCTGTTATCACCATTACTGCAGCACTGCGAGTGGCATTCAAACTTGTGGATACTCCTCCCCGCCATCAACAGGCTCTTCAGTGATGTCCGTGTCCTGTTGTAATTCCTGTCATTCCTGTCATGGTCATGCTTGCTGTGTGGCTTTTTCTGGGAAAAAGGGTATAATTTCCATGGAGTGTCGCAAGGTACATGTGCCCTCAACCATTCGAGAGGAATCAGAGTCCTGTCAAAGTCAGCGGTCCAAGTCCGCCACGTCCGCGTCATGTAAGTCCTTTAATAATACCTGACAACGACAGTGCACACCAGTGTAAACTGGATTCTTCGCGGGCATTCCAGTTTTGGTGGGTCGAGGCGGTAACAAAATATAAAAAAAGTGATAAATGAAGCGCGGAAACCTGAGACAATAGCGATAATAGGATGATTTATGATGGAGAGCTCATAGAGGACACTTGACGACCCCGGATTTTATGAAGGTTTCCCGTCTCGGTTACCATTGCAATTACCGGTGGAGAGAGATGTGTATATTACTAACGACCTTGTCAGCACAAGGGAGGGAGGTGGCAAAAACGATCTTGTAATTAATGACTTTCAAAATGCTGAAGGATGACCGACTGTCGGGGGAAGAGACAGGTTCTTTGGTAAAACCAGGGATTTTTGTGGTTGCTATCAAACAGGACAACAGCAGGTCCTTCAGAGAGTAAGCTTGCAGTATGGTTCCAAAACACTCCCACGCGTATGTACACACGTGTTATTAATTTTAAGTATAATCCTCAAAATAGCGGAAATAATCCGCCCTTGCAGCCATATTCCCGCTGCCGATTTGTAAAACGTAATGTCAAGCTTATATTCCCCTTCAAAGAAGGGGATTTGCGCTTTGGAAGAAAATTTCAGGGCTACTGCCTCTTTCCGTGGCCAATTTCCCCCAAAAGAAGCATCGAATCTGGAATGGCCACAACTGTTCGCCAGGCAAAATCTGAATTATACATGATATACGGAGAACTAGAGAACACATAGAGAGAAACATGTTTTATTTGATGGATCGAGACGATTAGACCGTACACACCATTTTGTAGGGAATGGAGTAGTTTGCTCCCCATGAAACCAGCTCATTACTCAATATTTTACATGTATGTACTACTCCGTACACGGGAATTAGGCTTCTTGTTCCATTTTCTATGCATACGCGTTCATAATTCCGGGAAATAGTGTAAGCTGCTGCTGCCTCGCTTCTGTGGTAAAATCGACTAGATTCACTTTCTCCTCCGACGGTGAAAGTTGGAATAGAGGAGAATGCAAAGCCCGGCTTGGAAATAATTTTAGGTAGATTATTACATGTAAGTAGAATACGTCTATGTCAAAAGTCTGGTTTTAGCTGGAGTACACGTACCTACTTTTAGTCTTAGGGCAGTCTTGTTGACATATCTGTGTGTGTACACATGTCATATATTACGCTGTATCCCCAAGATAGGCACTTTATTCCAAGAGACTTAAGTGGTGACCCCTTTTGTACCTATAGAGATGATGATATATCCTAGATCATTCCTTAGAGTAGTTTACAAGGTCGGATAGACGCTTTTGGTGTAAAGTTGTTTGTACAGATAGCTACGGATTAGGATTCTGGAACAATCTAGTTTAGTATCGGGCAGTATTAAAATTGTGTATGTGCACACATTAAATTTAATGATAGTGCTAACTAGTACCATGTCTTATTTCACTAAATAGGTTAAAATTGCCTTTAAATCGCACCCCCACACAACATATAATATGTAAGTCACTGTATATTGTAAACTGTCAGAACTAGAACTCTCGCCCATTTTAGAGGCATTTGAACCCCCTCGTAGTGTGCGAAACAATCATGTAGTAGTAGTGGTAGACTACAAAATATAGAATAGAATTTTTATAGACTTCCGTGCGAAATTGTCCGTTTACATATATTTTTGTTATCGGTAAAGCGGTAAGATTCGTAAAAAAAATGTTTATCGTGAGACCAAAAATGAAAGTACGTATGAGACTAACAGTATTGTAGGATGTCCGAGCAATTTGAATAGGTCTGATATTCATTATCTGATTGGGATATACAGCGGAAACGTGCTACATATTCGTACAAGTTATCTTCACTCTTTTTCATCCCAGTTAAAATGAAAAGTCTACATTCAGATTCAACATGATTTGACATGACTGTTCTACCTGTATTGTATGTATAAAATAGATTCTTAACAAGTCATAATAAGGTGGTAGAGTACGCTTTCAATGTAAATATGTGCTCATAATAGTAAAAACGTGTACAATTTGTAGGTTGTATGACTGTCAGTCAAATTCTTAAACATATATCAATACAATATATATGGTAATATTTGATTTGTTTGATGATGTACCAAGCAAAGCTTGCTAACTTTCACTCAGCACGGTAACCTGTTATATTACATATTATATTAGATATACTATTAGATTCATAGTTGTAACTTCATACAAGTTATTTAGAAATTTTGTGTGTATTCAAAGTAAAGTGGTGCTAGTATTAAATTAATAATGGGTATATAGTACAATGCACGTATATTAAAGAATTATCATTATAATAATAATATTATGTTTATTGCGAATCGTCATACTGCGAGCATTTAATTTTTACTAACAAAAAAATTGTCTATTCTTTGACGCCCAGATCATAATAATTACCAAATTTTCGGAGATTAACAAAATTCTACTTCCTCAGAGCTAACTTTTATCGTCAAGTTTTTGGCGCGAATTACATGAATGTACTAAATTTTTACTAAAGTGTTATATTATTATCTGAATTTATAACAAGGTTCTTATTCCTGACAGCGTGGGGATGATTAGTTTCTTTGATGTTCTATGTATAGACTAAACATATTTCTGACTGTATGTATATAATATAATGCAAACTTAATTAATTGTAATAAATTCTTTTGTCAATGTTCAATGTGTACTCGATTGAAGTTCATCCTCCTGACATTGATTCACTTTCCATGTTTCGATGAATAGTATTTCGTTCCATTGACTGTTGTACTTCGCGCATATTTCATTAATAAACTCCCCACGTTTTGCGAGGGCGGTGCAAATATTTCAATAAATGGGGAAATTTCATCCAGCTTCCATCTCGACTTTGTTTCGAATAAAAGTCTCAGCCTCTCGGTAAATATTTCTGGAAGGTTGTACTCTGGAAAATGCCATATCACGGGTGGAGAGCTTTCTTGATCAAAGACGGCTATTCCTTTCAATTGATTCAAATGCACTCTCAGCCCTGCTCCCAAAAAATACAATGTCAAATATACGGCAATTATTCCAACCAGATGAAAGGAGCGAATAAATTAACAAAGACTTGGCAGGTTTTGTAGACTTACCCTCTGGAACACTTTCCTGCCAAACTTTCATAAATTCCCGCAAATTAAATTTTCCCATCGACTTGAGCAACGTTTCTCCCAGAAATCTGCACACTTGTTCCTCCTTGTATGTAAATTTCGTTTTATCGGAACTTGAACCCGGCTCTGTAAAACAAAAGCAATATTGCCATAGAAATATCCAAGTATAACCAATGAAACATTCCATGAAGGATCATATATCATGTTGACTGTGTGATACTAAGCCAACGCCATATGGATGGTAGGCGCAAGTACTTCCTTCATTATTATCATGTATTATTACGTAATGGAATACTAACCAACTACGGGCTCCATGAACCAGTGGAAAATTTTATGAACGAAAAACTTTTCAGCTAGAAATACGAGAGTATCGGTTACGACGTCTTTGTCGATTTCACTTGGGTGCCATCCATTTTCATCCACGCAACTCAGCACTTGCGAGAAAATTCGAAATAGGTAGTCGTCATCCACAAGACGCAGTTTCCCTAAGAAGGAACATATATCTTGTAAGTTCTAGAGATTACATGGCTAATAATTAACATAGGTACATTCATTATAACATGTCCATTTACAAATATATACTGTGGTTAGACAACGCAGATTTTAGGACTTGACTACGCAGTACGCATCATGTGGTATTGAATTTGCAGATGTAAGACAATTTTCTCAGAAAAAAGTACCAATCGCATCACAATTTTGCTTTTTACCCTTCGAGAGAGACTGAGGAAAAGAATTTCGTGTGAATGAGAGCACTTATGTGAAGAAACTGCACTGAAAGCAATATTTCTTCTATACTTGAAACAAACACGAGTCATCGATTTCTAAAGAGAATTTTTTCCCCTTCTTCCAGCGTCGTATTAATTGCGCTGTCAAAACAACAACTATAAGACAAGGAATAAGAAGAGAAAAGTGATGCGTCCATCATTCATTCCTTTCATTTTTATCACACGTTTATGTCTGTTTTGTAAATGGATGGATGCCAAAAACATTTACCACTTTAATATAATAAAACGTATTTACAAATAAGCTTTTTGAGCTAGAGAGTGGGCAAGCGTAATATTAATTTTCAGGCAATCCATAAGTACAAAATCTACAACTTTCTACAACGAAAGAAAATAATTTTCTCCAGCGACGACTATAGTTCCACTTGTGGTGATCGCCATACAAACGAAACTTGAGTTTCACATTTCCCCACTCATATACGCAAGGAAAAATTGTGCACATTTGCACACACACACACACACTTACACTGTTCTGCTCAACTGAGACTATACGCAGCAACAACGTGATCTATAGAGCTTTGTATTCAACATAACTTTCTCCGCTGGAAGAGAATCCAGGAAAATTAAGCCTGCTTTTATGCGGTTTAGAAAACCCCCAGCGAAAACTTTGCTGTTCCACTTCTGGAGTCTGGAACGAAGAGACGTACGCTCGAACGTAAACAGAGCGTTAGGAAGAGATAGTGAAACAAGCAATGCTAACACAAAAACATCGTACCGTCGAGCTCAATTATTCGATTTTCATCCAAGTAGGCTAATATTTCCTTTTCACTCGCTGGAACCTTATCCAACAATGTGCTAATTGTTACCACGTTGTGTGCTCCTTCTTCCTGCTGATGGGCAAAATGAGAATTTTAACAAAGGATACATACATTCCACCATTAACATAATTGCATATCGCATAGGTACTATACGCCTCTGGGATAGGCTGGAAAAAAAGATCATATGTCATCTTACCACTGTTCCATCATACTCCGTTCCAGCCATAATAAACCGAATTTTGGAGAGATTCGGTCGCACCCTTCTCATTTCCAGGTAAGAATGGGACACTTCAAGAATCTAAAAAATGATGCATCATTAGTGATTGAACCACTCTTTACGTATTATTAAACTCCCCCACCAGAAGAGTGCTTCAAGGTACCACTTTTTCATAAATGCCAAATTAATTTTTATATAACAGTCAAGGACAACGGACAATGTTAAAATAGTCGCTGCAACAATTTAAAATATGAATTCATTATAACAAGACATAAGACAACATCTTTACCAGACGAGAGTTCACAGTAAGAAAAGAAGAGTCGCTTCCTTCCGTTCCCTCAAGTACACTGTCGTTGAGGTCTGTAGTAGAATTCAAGGTCGTGTTCGCTGAACCACTTGGTGACTTCGAGGTGGAGGAGCTGGTAGATCCAGCGGGAGATTTCATATCTGGTAGTTGCAGATCATTAAAAAGCAGTAACGAGTTGGATGTTTCTGCGTCTTTAATTTCGAACGTTTCTTTGTCCGTGCACAAAACGGCGGAATCGTGTTCATCCCCTCGGAAAACCAAGCTGAAAAATTGGAGAGAAATTATTAGTACATTCTTGTTCGACACAGATGCAAAGTTGAATGTCAGTTCCGGTGGGAAAGGGCTGACAGAGAAAGTTTAAGATCCTCGAAAATAAATACAGAAAACATAAAAGGGAAAACGAAATTAAAGTGCATTTTGTTTAAGCATGCTCACAAAATATAAGTTTCTCAGAGTGTTGCATTTTTACTAACAAACTGTAAGGCAACTTTTTCGGTACCGCAAACCGCAGCAACTCTTGATCTACCACATAAATCTTACATAAATGGTGGTCACGTGGTTTTCGTTAATAGCATATGCATTAAGAGTGTAGTTTAAAAAATAAACTTACATTTTTCCCTCTTGAACGTTTTCCAGGACATCTTTATCTAACTGCAGAAGTCGGAACTCCACGGTTGAGAATTTTGGGTCAAATATAATCTCCTAGCAAGAAAGAATAACGAATCAGTCACGTTTGCACGCGGGTGTAGTATTTGCTCGAACTAGTAGACTTCAGTGGGTAGAGATTTATGTCATATGTCACTACTGACGATTATAGTTAATATTTTTCCATTACGAACATGAACATTTTTATTTCCCACCCTGCCTAGAAGGAGGACGAGATGGGTAATGGTCCTCTCTGGTTCTGGTTCATACGTGTTATGGAATACTACTAGGAATTACGACTAAGAGATAACGATAGTTGATGTAGAATAGACGGAATATTTTTATTTAAAAATGGCATCCCTCATCAGCAGCGAAGACGCATTTACAAGAGGGAGTATCACAAAAGTTTGGAGTTTACATCAATCGGCTTATTTAACCATTTATGTTTAAAACGCGTGACATAGGGGAGAGGTCTAAAAAAAACTCCGACCTCGTCGTCCGTCCGTCCATGGGCGTTCCATATACTACTCCACAGACAAGTACTAAATAATGGATGAGGAGGCAATTGAATAACTGAAATTGTATTACAACTTGGAACAACGTTTCTTGACTGTTGACGTCACCACGTTATGTCAGACGTAAAAACAAAGTGAGGTACGTTTCCTTCCGTTGCATGAAATATGAAATATATTACAATACTACGAATTGAATACTATTCAGTGAATAGCTGAATAGGTAGTCGACCTCCTGCCCTGCCTCTCCTCAGTTCCGCTACCTGTCACTTGTCACTGACTGATCAGGAAGGAATACTTACTGCCAAGTATTTTGCTCTCATGAGACTTTATATAATAATTTCAGAACAACTTGGAACGAATGTATTGCATAAAATTTATAAATTGGAAATAGCTGCAAAAATTTAACTGCTTAAATATCGATTCCGTTGTGCATACCGCTCTTTCACGTACCTGTGTGGTTGTCTGAATATCCGTTCTATCCAACTTTGCCGCTGCAAGAACACTCTCGACATCCTTCACTGACCTTCCAGACGGTAGCGTCTGCTCCTCAGAGGTGTCACCGACTGTGGACTCCTGCAGGTCCATTTCAATGTCAGGGCTTTTTGGTTTCACAACGGAGGGCATTATCACCTGTAGATTGTAGGTAGTTGGTAGGTGTAGCTGGATTGAAAATTGAACGGGCAACGGGAGGCAGGAAAAGTTGCCGGTGAACTTTGCGGTGCAAAAACTATCGACACGTTGACATTGCCTTTTATTTAAAAGTTAAAAAGGTCAACCAAACACAACAGAAACGACCTCGAACGAATCACTTTCAACGTCACTGAACCATGTCGTAAGTTTTACTTTTAAATACTTCCACAATACTTTCTAAACACACGAACCACTAATGAAGATGATGATAATGACGGTAACAACAATTTGATTGAAAATAAATGATAAATTAATGAACGTGTATTGTGTGGTGACTTTGACAGATGATGAAAACAAAAACATTTGCATTTGTTCAGCTTCAATTCAAAGCTAAAGCTGTATAAATAAATGCATTTACAAAAACTCGCATGTGTATCATTAGTGTAGATGCATTTACGTGTATGATTTGTATGTGTACTATGCAGCTGCTCTTTTGCTCTTGCTTTGCATTTCGGATTGACAAACAAAGCGACCTCATGTTGTCTCTCTCCTAGCTTGTTGCCGCCACCGTATACTTAAAATACCCCCTCCAATAGCTCCGCTGCACTAGAGAGAAGTGAATAAATATCAGCTTTGTTGAAGTCGGGCATTCATTCATACACAAGTGAATGGTAATGATGATGATTCAATGATTCATGAATGAGGAAAATGCAGATTGAAATGAGCGTGTATGGATAAATTGGG
>JAHZNE010007394.1:0-18826 GCA_027744055.1 Callyntrura sp. NNG-2020 | reverse complement strand
AGAAATCGCCTATCCAAGGAACAGTACCGCAGATTTCCTCAGGTTGGAAACGGCCGTATTCGGAAAAGAGTTTAGCAGTCTGAGTGTGTACTTTGAAAAGTGGGTGCCCCCACTGCGGGAAATGTTTACCGTCTGGGGAAACAAATGGGGAAACTCACTGACTCACCTGAAATTTTATGCGGTACCCCTAAAACGTCATGAAGGATTTGAGAAGGAAAGAGAGCAGGTTGTACAGGAGCTCAACATTCTGCAGAAAACTTTTCTCCCAGCGGTCAAAAGACTGCAGTTATACAATGGTAGCTAATTGGGGCATGTGTTTTGTATGTTAGATTTGCAGAGTAATATTTCACCGACTTTAAGTTATCGTACGTACAGAGTGTAACATTTATAACATTGACAAACCAGAAGCACCGAGGCGTTATTTTAGAGTTAAGAAGTATTTTTGTATTTAGCAAGTCTATTTTCAATTTTGTGTTTAATTATTTGTTTTTTGTCTATTCATATTCAAAAGTCATTGTATGTATATTGTCGTGATATGAATAAATATGTTTACCTTTATATTTGATGGAATGTTATATTGCAATTTTATCAATTATAATAAATATCACTACTAAAAATGTGTATGACTAATACATACTAATTGATGTCTGAAAGCAGAATATTACGCTAATGTCGAATGTCACAAAGTGTGCATGTGGTTTAGCTCAATCTATATTTTATATTCATGTTGTTACCAATTAATAATACGAACGTAATAGAATAAAATATCTCTATTTTTTAATGTTTGAACATGTTAAACACATTGTCTTGGGTTGTTGCTCCTACTATCTGTGCTATCCGCTGTGAAACCAGCAGTGATGGGAACAATTTGGACAATAGTGGTGCTGAGAATAAAAATGAATTCAAAATATTAAACTAGATTTTAAACATGTTAGCGTCGATTCTGCGGTAAACTAGATGAGCTATTTGTGTTTCTCTGTAAGATTACACCATCATTTAAACAACGGCAATCCCATGGATCTGAGTCGAGATAAAACATCTGAGTAAAGTAAACACTACAAAGGTCAAGGTGCAATCGACCCCGACTATTATTCCTAACCCCTTTTTCGTCGCTCGTGCATCACTACAAAAAAATCCTAAAATGCAATACAATTAGCTGTGTTTATAGTTATATCGACAACTACGGCATGTTTCCTCCTAAACATAATATGGGAAGAATGAACCTTCATTAATTTGAATCCAGTAATTTGAATTGACGACTTCCTCCTATTCCCGTTCCGTCTATTGACGCAGGACAGAGATTGGGTATTCCATGTGAAAATAAACGAATTGATCTGCGAGGAGGAGACGGAGGATATTTCCGAAGGGCGAATGCGTTAAAAGCGGTCAGGGCACAGACAAAGGTTCTGCAAGCTAAACATAAACGTGTGGAATAACCTACCGATGCTCTGCTTTGAGCACGAAAACTAACGACCGCCCATCTAGAAATACTGCAAGAGTCTCGTCAATGCATTTTCTGTCCAATTAAGGGTATCGTTGTACTCCTGTGTCATGTTTATTGAAAGATTAATTGTTCGACATGTCACCATATCAATGGTATCACTTCATATTCGTTTCTACTTTGGCGTTAATGAATAAACTGATCGGTTTAAAAACACTACGAATTTTGCTGATAGCAAAGCATAGTACAAAATTATAAATAACTTCCAAAAATTTTATTTGCTTTTTCCATAGTGCGGACATCAAAGGGAATTATTGTATTTTGATAATTAAAGAGTTTTTTCCCCTATTTTAGTTGGAACGAAAGGTAGCATATAAGTTTTATTAAGTTTGTACTATAATAATTTGTATTATTCATCTCGCTAGCAATGAACTCATTAATTAATCATTTACATCGCAGTCGCTTGGTAATGTGTTCACTGGGTTACTTGTTTCAAAATGTACTACACCCTAATACTAAATTGTGATTAAGGCTCAAATTTTGGTTTAAAATTTTTTAAATGGAAGATACACCTTCAGTTATTGGATGGTGCAATTGAAATATCATTCGAACGTCTTTCGGATTTTTGCATCATTTCCAAATTGTATTTTAAAAAATACCACAGATGATCATGCGTTGGGAATATCTTATTTTGAATATGTACATGCAGCTCTAACTTGCCATGAATACGATGTTACAAAATCTACACTACTTAAAAGTCCTTGACTTCTTGCTGCTACAAAATACCAAAACGGAGATTGTGGGGGGTATAAAAATAAAGCGATAATGTAACATTATAGACCATCAAAGGGACCACTTCGTCACTTAAATATGCTTCATGTATCATGATACAACACCCCCATACTGCGCCCCAATACTGATAAAGCACTGTAGTTTAGTAGGAATAGCGTGCGTGCGGGGGAAATGCCAAATGCAAAAAATAAAACTGTACTGTACTGCCCAATATTAATGTCAGTTTAGATTTACATACAAACTACAATCCCCGTTGTTATTTGAAAAGTTAGGACTTGACTTATATTATCTTTCAAATTTTAAACCGGCCGTCCTCCACGGCACCTTCAAAAAAGAAAATATTCGCAAGCATATGCAAAAAAGGTGTATTTGCTGTTTTTAGTGTTAACATTTCAAATATTGCTTTTATTATTCACTCATCATGACTTCAGGTGAGCCATTTACTTACTACACATCACATGTTGTACATTTAGTTAGCTGTATTACGTTAACTCCTATCTACAATTGGAATTAACTACATGATACAACGTTTGGTTAAACCTTCTAGAATTGCACAGGTACCTATCAGTGACAATTTCTAATGAGAAGCTTTTGTTTGCCTCCATCAGTAACAACGAGGTCAAGCAGAATACTTCATTACAAAATTTCAATTTAAATTGTGCTAACTTTTGCTTCAACATTCTCAAAATAGTCATACAAACTGCTTTGGCGAATCGTTAGTTCTACCGGCCGCCATTTATTCCTCGTGCCGGGGGTAGCAGACCTAAGATGAGTTTTCCCGAATCAAACATCACGTTTGACCTTCGACACTGCCGTCCTTAATCTCTCTTGTATTTAAAAAAAACGAAACTAAAGAATTTTTGAAAAGGTATACATTTACCCCCAAAAATATAATATTTTAACGCAATTTGTCAAGTTGACTTTCTGTGCACTACTACAAGTATTTCAAATTGAATCTACAAATACATAGACCAGTTCACCCATGTAGCAGCTCGTTGCACTTAGCAGACCTTAGTTTTGGGTACCGAATCAAATGTCATGACTGACCTTGGTTTACCAGTTTACGTGTGCTATAAATATTTTGCTATTGGAATTTTACATTAAAATCCAATTCCCGTTGTAACTAATAATTTAATACTATTGCAGTTACACGTTGTCCCCACGTGCTGTTCGGTTAGCAGACCTAAGATGAGTTTTCCCGAATCAAGCGTCATCTTTAGACCATGAAATTCCTTGGGCTTATTGTTGATTGGGATCTTCACATTAAGATACCCAATGTAGTACTGTTGGCCAACCCCCCGTTGGGTCATCCTGGAAAGTTAATAAAAACAAAAATTATGTCTTTGCGATATTAGCACTATTTAACCTAAAGTAAAATTAATATCAATGTTTAATTTGAACAAAAATAAAAATTACCATTATTGAAGATTGAGGCTTTCCGTGTTCTCTATTAAATTTATGGGCTTGCGGACCATTGCTTATTTTTTAGGAGATGTTCCCAGCAATAAAAACTCCCTGAAACTAGACAAATATAGGAAAATATTTAGTATTGACGCCAACTGTTTTTGTCACCTTCCTCAATATTTCAAAATATAAATGGCGTATAAATATTGTTTTTAAATTACCACGGCAGAGGGTAGAAAGGAGCATTGTCACAAAAACAATTTCCGTTGCACTGGTGTGCCCATAACGACAAAATAAAAGCCAAAAGAGGCAAGAGAGTGAAGTAATGCCAACCTACTGGTTGGGAAGATGCGTACTTACTGAGATACACTCCGTACTTGAGGGAGTATCGTGCTTTTCCTGTAAACAACAAATGTGAAGCATTTTACACGGCCGGTGTGTATAAGCAGCATTCTCCTGTCCCCCGTTCCGTCCACGCTCGGTAACACCACAAGGGAAAGTATACATGCATCCACAATACATATTTGATGCTACTTACGCCAAGCCAATAAACATAAGTGGCGTACCCCACTGCTGTGGAATATTTTCCATAAAGCCAAAATTGTATCTTAGAACATTCTAGTAGTGCAGTGTACTTGTGAAGAAGACACCGCGCATACTCCACTATCAGAAATGGTGTGCCAGTGAGGGACTGGTGTGTATTTTACTATTGTGCAAGGTACATGTATTGCAAAGAGAAAGAGTCCAACGATACATCTGCTGAGCATTTCTTTACCCACTCTAAGAGTGGAAACATAGGGATCCTCTAAGTAGTACGTTACTCTAAAATTAGATGCAACCCACTCCTTCTCCAACGTTACGTTTTAAACAGTGTTAAATATACAATTTATAAACAATGGTATACTGCGACTAAACCCACATCCGAGCCTGACTATTGTGACTTACAATTTGAATGACACCATAAAAATATTATACGAGGAGGTGGATGTGAATTGTGTATAAAATGAGTGTAGAAAGTTGACGGGTAATGTGAGTTGAAAACTAAATTTATTTATCATCTCCTTAAGAATATATAAGTTACGTTTTCATCCAGGGTTGGATTGTTCTATGTACACGGCGTAAGAACTACTATTATCTGGCAGCTCGTGAGTTGCGTAGCTATTGGATGTGGCATTGCAGTCAATAGGACCCTCCGGTGTTTCCTGGCATTTATTTCGACCTGCCATCGCAAGACTTCCGGAGGTCAGGAGTTAAAATGTAATGAAAACTGTCAGTGTCGAATTTGAAAATGTGATGAATAAATATTTGAGCGTCCGCTTTTACTTAATCTTCCGTCAGAGAAAAATAAAACAAGCTATCTGTAATATTGTTGTTGATTTTTGCATCAACGCAGTGCATGACAAATGTTCCAGTTTGATACACCCACTTTCTATCCTGCCACAAACTTTTATCTGCGCTAAAACACTACTTGTTTGAAGCAGTGTTAATGTTATACTGGTTGTGTAATACATTTCTGCAAAATAAATGTACAGTATTGTATACCTACAAAAGTGAAGCATTTCTGCGCTCCGTGCTCCGTTAGCCTAAGTCTGTTTACATTGACTACCAAGATATCACCTCATTTGTCTCGCTCAATACACAGCAGAGCGTTGGATTCAGATGCACTACAAGCGGTTCCATCATTGTTTATGTAACGCTACATTTGCAGACGACGTGTACACATTACAAAACAAACAAAATGTATTATGAAGGTGAGCCAGACATTGTGCCCTAATGTCATCATGAAAATGTATTTAGGTCAGCATGTCTATTCTGACTGGGCGTGGGTGGAAGCGTGACCTATATTTACCTTTCTTCATTAGTCGTAAATAATTCAAAGCGTAAAATAAAATTTACTCATAATGATTTGTACAAAAATGAAGTATGTTTATTCTTGAATTATTTCATGCACGTTTCTGATGTGAGTAATTACAATAAGCAGCTATATATTTGCAACAAACTCCATATTACAAGACGTTACAAATGATGCAATTAAAAAATTGAAGCGGTATTTCGTCTTTTATTTTGAGTTACCCGTAAAATAATTTTATTTAAATGCGTGCAACTTTGAATATTTTACAAAATATTTGAGTATTGTGGTAATATATATGTACAATTGGTTGGCTTACGAAATTGCAGTAATGTTACTTAATGTGTGTTTTAATTAGAGAAAAACGACTTCATTATTATTTAATTAAGCTTATAGTTTACAAACGGCACAATATGTCAATCTCATTATCTGTGATCATTCTAGAAACAAAGCTTACACTCCCGTTGGATGCCGAAGCAGATAAGTATTTACCTGTTTTATTATGTCGCAAATACACATTACCACTGGTCCAATCTTCAATGCTCCAAAGAAATGGGTAGTCACATTCGCGAAATTCGGAATGAGCTACCGGTTCTGGTAGTGACCCCCTAGAGGGAATGACCACTGAAGATGTCAAGTAGTCGTTATGTTTTACGTTTCTTAGCTTGATAAAGCCTGAGTTCCCCACGGTCTCTAGGTACCACTGTGTATTGGCGTCAGAAGAGGAGTACTTGGTGCGCAGTTGCCGCCAAAATGTGTTGACATGAGGAGTATCTTCTGCGTAAACGTAAGTGCTTTGCTTTACACTACGAAGGGTACATTTCTGTGGTCGCCGAATTGCCTTAACCAACTCAGAAGTCATATGAAGATCTAACAAATTTGTTAAATTATGATTTAAAAAAGTGAATATATGCCTTGATTAACGCAATGATGTTTTTAACTTACCCGCCTGTTGTATATCCCTCGTTGTTTCGACCATTGCCAGGTTACAACAGTAGAGTACCAACAAAATTAAAGAATGTGTCCTCATTATTTTAGCTATTTTTAAGGCTTCCTAGGATGAGTACGCTTTTGATTATAATAAACGCAATTTGCGTATTACTGAACCTATCAAATAGTCCGTTTTAATATCAGGAACCAAGAATGTTCTATGATCAAACTAGGATGAGATTTAAATTTGAAGTAGCAGCGATGCCTACGTGCAATGTGATAATAATAACATTTTCTCTCAAAAACTATTGAACAGTTCTTTCCAAAGATACCTTAATCTTATCCTTCATGCTTCTTAATCAGTTACATTTACACAACGCAGCGTAGCTTTGCACGGTGTTTATCAGTAGCTGCTCTGTAAACGAAGTATCATGAAATGTAAGGTTTTGTGTAATGGCACAACATTGTCATTTTTAAATATTTGTTGAACAATCTGGAAAAAAATATATGTCGTTTGTAAATAGGACGTGATATGCGATCTCGGACAAGAGAAAATGTGACATTTGACAACACATGCTTCAAATATGCTCCACTAAAAATATAGACGCTATAGGTACATAAATCAGTTGTATCCATGCTTTTTTACACGGGTAATGTCATAAATATACTTGTGATCTGTAATTGAAACTCGAATCAAATTAACTGAAAAAATGCGTGTAAATGTGCATGCTCCGTATAGCTCCTTGGGAAATAGTATGATGGGCGTTGTGAATGTCTTGCCCTAAGCATGAAAGCATGCAACTGGGTAGAACATTGAGAACCGCAGTCTTTTTCTCCAATGACAGGATGTTGTACGAGCATGAAAGCTACCTATTTGTTTTCATCTCATTGTGAGCAAACTTACTTGGCTGTGGCATGTGTGGGTAGAGCGCATTTGGTGTAGTTTTATAACCGACTTACAAATACAACACTGCTATTTCATTTGTTTTTTCACCGCACTGTGCATGCCAGAGTTGCGACTGGATCCACAACGCTTTGTCTGGTGAAATACATGCTATGTGGTTTATTGGATCAGCCTTACAGAACATTGTGAAATCTAACAAGAGTACTGACAGAGTTACGAATGTTGCATCATTTTTTACACGGCACTTGTACTACTCAAAGTGCATGCGAGATATTTCAACAAAAGAAAGTAAGAAATTGTAATGCACTACAGAGCAGCTTTATTTTACATCAATGCTAATTAAAAAACGATTTAGGACCTACAAGTAAAGTACTTTTATAAAATGAACAATAGTCATAAATAAATTTATACATAACACATTACAACGGTTAAAGTAACACACTGCGTTTTTGTGCAGTCTCCAGTTCCTTTTTTAATTTGACTTTTATTCTAATTACAAATGCAAAAATTACATGTATTTGCACTGAAATTATAAATATCCTGAAAGCGTCACATTAATTGGAACACTTACTTAGCACAAAAGTTATAAATAGCCAAGTGTTTAAATTTTATGTTTGCATTTACATGTAGTTGACAATATTACCATTTTACACATATATCGAAAGAATAATTAGATTACATTAAAAATTCCTGCAAATTTTTTAACCTCCTTTAAAGCAGCAAATTTACATATTTACCGATGGTGCATGATACAGAATCAATTCCAAGGAATACAGCCATTTCTTTTGATATTTTTAACAAGGTTATTATGGATAAAGTTGCGTGTTAGTTTATATAAAGAAACACGCCTTTTCTACCCACGTTCATAAACGCGACATAATAGAGATGACAAGAAGTGTCATTAAATAATATAGAGAACAGATTATTTCTTTCATAGGTTACGGCCTTTACGGCGCATGGAAGACACAAGTCCATGTCGCTTTCCTTGTGATGTAAAGTCACACTGATAGCGAACATTTTTGTACCGATCTATTTTTCTTTATATCCCGGTATTCTAGGTATATCTTACTGTATAAAACAAATCGGGAAAGATAGGTACATACATCATGCTTACAGTTACGAACATCGAGAAAGAAGAAGGAGAGAAAAAAATAAAGAGTCAACAAGTAAGTGACGTATGAATATATTGTCTTTTCATTATGTTACTATGTTAACACGTATGTGAATTTCTTACATGTTTTCTTTCTCTTTATACAGACTTTTAACGATTGTGTTGATGATTAATATCATGATGGTTCGAGGAGAACTCATGGAAAGGAGACTAAATGTCACCAAATCCTAGAATCCTTATACTTCTCGTCAGGAGATTACTTTACAGGGCACAGCCGTTACACAGTGCTCTTCCTGTGTAATGTCAGGAGAGTCTTTCTTCCTGCTTCCCGGAGAAGAATTATTTACTCTGGTGGGAAAATGTATGTTGCTTTATGAACTCCCATTACAGGATGATTTCCTGTATGCGTACGGAGTGGTACGGGACCTGGGCTCGCGCCACTGGACTATTTATGCGAGGTTCTGGCTGTTGTCAGACGTCGTAACTTTGCGTGAGTAACTCTATAATTTATGTTTTCATTATGATTCGTTGTATTGTCACTGTGTTGGTTGAAGATGTTTATGTTATTTCTTGCTCTTTATTCTATAGATCCCAAATCGGAATACTACCGTAAACATGGAAATTCTAGGATGCCACCTTTAACTCCTAAATTCGGCGACCGTCGGAGTGGAGTCTGGGACGAGGTGGAGTCCCTACTGGACGAGACCGTCCAAAAACAACTAGACTGCGGTCTTTATATTAACGGATGGTTTGCCCAAGAATATGGATATTTAAAAGGATAATGAGTAATGAGTTGTGACACGACAATTTTTGTAGTATGTCTAGTTAATTTAAAAAATATCCTATGAGTATATCTTATGTGTATAGTCAATATTATAATTATGTAAAATATTCGTACTTATAATAAACCAGCATCCCAAAAATGATATTTCTTTTGTGTATACATTATCTGTATCATATATTCGGAAGTTAAATTCATTGTATCACTTAATTGGCCTAATATTTAGAGTATTGTCTGACATAATTCAGCATTTCCGTTTTCACTTCATGCTATTCAAAACGAGATAATAAGAAAACGAAAAAAAGAAGAAGAGACCCAAATGAGTATAAGATATAAAATATATGAAAGAAAGTCGTGCATGATTGGTCTTACTAGAGGCTGTTGTTGTATTATTTCATAAGTAGTAAAGTGGTATTGTATTCCATTTTCTTATTGAGTTCATATACAGTCGGCATTTGTTCTTGTTTTACATTCATCATACTACTACTAGTATTCGATTAACTCTTAGATTAACATCGCAATACATTTTGCAACGTTACATTAGGAATTCTAATTTATTTCTTTGTCTTTCGACTTTGGTTGGAAGACAAAAAATACAGTTCAAAACATTCATTCAACAAGTCCTAAATATTTACGAGCGAAATATGCAAGATGTAGGAAAAGAAATTAAACATATCCCTTTTTTGGGATCCTTATAATCATCGTCAAGGCATAACTTTGCAGGGTAAAGCCATGCAACAGTGCTCATCATGTGTTATGTCTGGAGAAGTGTTCTTCCTTCTCCCTAGGGAGAAGGATGTGTTCACACTCGTGGGCAGATGTCTGCTCATGCTTACACCACATGATAATGTCCTGTATGCCTATGGTGTCGTAAGCGACATTGGTTCGTGCCACTTGACCATCTACACTAGGTTCTGCTTGTTGTCGTTTGTTGTAACATTTATGGTTTTCAAAATGAAATACATATTTTGATGATAAAATGTTTGGAAATGTTTACACGGTATTTTGACTCGCTGGTCTGGATACAGCCATACTACATTGAAGACCCATTGGAACCACAACAACATGTATACTGCCAAGGCCGTTACCGAAATCCTTACGTATATCGTGGATCACCCTTACAAAGTTAACCATCATCGTGTACTATCAACATCATCACACTATCACCAACATCCAGGCATATTTCATTCCAGGTATCCTTCATTTTACAGATCTTCATTCGGAATACTACCGATTAAATGGAGGGAGGACTCGTGTGCCTCCGTTAAAACCAAGTTTGGCGATCACTGAGGGGGAGTCTGGGACAAGGCCAATGGACAGGAACGGCTGGACTGTGGACTCTACATTAACAGGTGGCTAGCCCATGAATATGAGTATTTAAAGGGGTTAGCCACCTGTTCCTATTGTCAACCAATATGTCTGGTTTTGGTAGCACCAAGCTTCTCGTTTACCCAACTATGAAGGTCTGCATCATACATATGATTTAATTAGAATTTTGCTAAGCTTCTTGTATTATAGCAGGTGAAGTCTTTTTCATCATGCCCTTGGAGTAAGACAGAGTTCTCCCCTTCTGGACGCTGCCTATTAATAATTGTCTTGGCACTAAATAATTTATGCAAGGTTAGGTTATTACAAAGTGTAGTGGCCTTGCTTATGTATGATATAACGCAGCAACCCATCCAGCAACGCAATGTGGATCACCATACGAAGAATGATACAATAGACAAAGCGTTGGCCTTCAATCAAAGCAACTGAAAATAAAAGTTTCTTCTTTTCACAACTAGTATCTAGTAAGACTTGATTTTTCTCAGCCTTAAGAGTTATGATTCAATTTATTTGATTAGTAAAAGAGGCAGTGATGTATGTGATGATGGTATAACCTGTAGTCAACAAGCTGTAAAAAAGTTTGTAGCTGTAAATGATTTTGTTCTCAGTGAAAGGCATCACTTTCTAAATTTAACAGTAGTAACGTACATTATAATATGACCATAAAACTGCAGATGTAACGCTCCTCTTTCTTAAACCGTTACACAACTTCAGTGTATGCATGATCATTTTTTCTAGTCAAATTATAGTGGTGCGTAAACGACATTACGACAAACAAAGTGCTCAAAATACATACAGCCTTCGTCAACATTACTTTGATCACATTTTCTTCACATTCACTACGCAGTGACAATACTATTTGTGTTGGCTAGAAACTGTTAATCACATTAGTTTCTGTGATTATTTTAATACATTAAACGAACAAAACGTTGACACAACTATGAATCAGCATTTATAAAAGGTACAAGTCCTCTATGATATATACACTGCCATATTATCATTTTTGCACTTATTTCGGTACTTGAATTCCAGTTATTAATTTATAAATTTGTATCAATATTGCCTTCTGTATTTCCTGAATATATTTTCCGCCAGAAGATACTTACCCAATTCATTCTCCAGACATTGTGATATGAACTTAATAAAATTTGACAGCGACGGATGAAGAAAATATTTCAAATATTTAACACAATTCGTTAACAATATAGGCACACATTACATTATGTGACCATGTTCTGCCGCCACAAGTGGGGGCACACTAGTGGGGCAGCAGTAACGAAGTTGAATCAATTGAATATTAAATTTGTACTGTCCTTTTTGTTTAATATGCACGAATATCCTATCTTAAAAACATTTTCATTCATAAATGCTGCAATCCTTAATCAATATTGTGTACAGCTGATAAACGATCATAAAGTAGTTATTTATACTATGTTAGAACATTTGACTATTTCTACTAATTAAATTTCTACTAACTATAAGTCATGATGCTTTCGATGCTTAGGATAGAAATTCACTATTAAAGAGCGGTAAAATTAGTCATTAACTACCTGTATATAGCACCAATTGAAAGTAGTATCCGAGTATACAAAACTCACTCTATCAATAATAGTAGTGGAAGTACCCATTTTGTTAAGAAAATTTTTTGTCAGAAACCACAGTGTTGTTTACACATTTTTGTATTTTTACGTGTAATTTTCAATGGTATATATTTTTCTCGTATTTTGGTTGTAACACTTTTTCTAAAGAAATATTGTACTTATGGCTGCATATTATTCATTTGGATATTGTGTTATTGTTTTTCTTTTTTGTATCTGATTTTTCATACCATTCATGAAAATGAAATTGATGATTGTAATTTTACATAACTATACTTTATACATTTTTCTTCACCCTTGTAAATTTTATACTATAGTATAGACTAGAAGTATAAATGTCTGACGTTGTGTAAAATAAATATAATAATATAACCATTAACTACCTCTTCTCTCAACTTTCTTAATCATGATCAACTGACTGAATAGCTAACTAAATACTGAACTCAAAATCAAACTCAAAATGTGCTTATACTATCTTTAAGGGGGAGGATAATACAAGTGCAGCGGGAAATTGTCCCGCAGCATACTTGCGAACTATTCAATTACATAAACATATATGCTATGTACACATCATCGGTACTTTTAATTGCTTTATTATTGAATTGACATTTTGTAGTTTAACCTAATTACCCAAATTAGCTCAACAACTCTTTGATGTTCGTTATGGTGGTTCTCCACAGTGGCTTAAGCTAAATATTGCGTGACGGTAAATTTGGACGTACCAGAAAAGGCTTCTGTATCCGTATGGTAGACGAAGAAAAGTGTTTCTGTTGTTTTGCATCTTCATTGTTGTTTTTGTAAGTGAACCGACCTGCGCCTGTATATTACCTGTTAAATTCAAAACTAAATGATAATCGATGGTTAACCAATTTTTTATAAAACTATTGGCATAAATTCAAAGCCTATAAAGTTTACCAGGGATGATGTTATCAAAATTTATTGACTCGGCAAGGATGCATAAAATGGATCAGCACACGGACGGTATCTCCATTTATACGTTGTAGCATAATGCGAAAACCTTGCTTTTGCTTTATTTTCCATTACAAATGCCAGTCCACATTTTTTGACACGCTACAATGGGAGCTTTCAATGTTTTCTAAATTTAAAATGAAATATTATGTGTTAACACTGCATATTATTTTGCAAAATTATTTGCAATTTTAAATTTAAAAATAAACCGTATTACCTATGTGTCATTTATCTTCTGCTACAACAAAAGAATAAAAATTATTTAATTTTACATTGTATCTAATACATATTTTATTGTAAATGAACTCACCAAATGCATGTTTTTCAGACCCTGCAGTGTTTGTTTCATTCCCACGTTGTTAATTAAAGGAACGTCGCAAAAAGTATATCATTAAAGTAATTAGGAATTGAATTATGGTTTACTAAAAATATTTTCTTCACTGCAAAAATCCTTTCCAAAATAAGTAGAAGACTGTCTATGCTGCGTAGAAGCGATCACGGCTTTCCTTGCACACACTCACACTCACACTCAACATTTTACGTCGCAGATGATAGCAACTGTAATCTTGATGTCTGATTGTATTTATAACATTTTTAAAGACGGCTGTAGTGTTCCATAGCTATCCTTTTAGTGAAATGCATCTTCAAACTACAGTATTGTCTGTATATCAACGTTTGTAGTTCTCTCATTTTCTCCACTTCTTCAACGTACATTTGCGTCACGTTCACTTCGCGAAAACTAATTCTCTTCTACAAAGTCCAATGATTTAAGACAGCTTGCAGAGCAGATGTAATATGCATTGTCCGTACAGTGATGGAAAGATGATGACATCAGCTCGAAACAGCTTCCCATTCACCGTAATACTACAAAAATACTTTGCACAATATGTCTTGTTCAAGATTGGTGCCATGAGGGCAATTTTAGTGTCTAAAAATAAATGGAAAGGTTGGAGGAGGTCATAGAAGCACAACTGTATTCCTTCGTTGCTGATGCAGCAGAAACAACTTGTTTAAATCAAGCGTTGTGTATGCGGCTGGGCGAGTATTATTATTCTCTGCTCAGTTCTTGAACATCGACAGTTATGTATACGTTCTGACGGGGAACCGGCAGCTCGCAGTACACGGATAATGAACTACTCAAAGAGCTGCCTGTTGTTGGAGCTATTATACATGAATCCTTGCGCCTTTCGAATGAGCGCTACTGCTGTTGTTGTTCAATGTGTACATCTGCTAAAGCTCACGATATAAAGTCAGTTCAAGTGTAATGCATTGAGGTTTTCTGTCTGTTTGCATTCTAGTCAACAACCTAAAACATTCTGCCGCTATAGGAAATGTTTTGTGATACCGGAAACGATGCAACCATTAATAAATGGAACATTTATTGGGTGAAAAAGTGGTGGAACATTTACGAAAAGTCCCAGGTTCTTTTATGAAGGGCAGGTAATTATTTTTGATACCCGATGCTAATGATAAAGCCTGCTTATCAAAGATAAATGCAGTAGGAAATCCGCCTATTGATATCCTATACGTGTAATCCATTCCCACAAGGGGTTGTGACCTTTGCTTCGTGTTACTGTAAATGTCATAAATCAATAAAATATACTAGTGATGTAAGATATATGGAGAAAGTTTCTTAGAATTAAAATGAATCGGGCAGTCAACAAAACTGCAAATTAAGCTCATATAAACATTTCTATTATTAAACTAAAACAATAATTAAGATATTGATAGTATTGTTAACCCGCTGGCAAAATTCTTCAAGCTTTAAATAAAATGCTGCACGATTTACAGCTTGCGCTGATAGCACACACCAACATTGCCATTCAAGATACCGTACAATGGATACATAAAATTTATTCGCCATTAGTGAGATTCTAGATCATATACAATTGATGTAAATATTATGTCGTTTTGTTGTGCTGCTGCTTGCGTACAGATGTCTTTAGTTGAACGTAGTGGATGTGTGCCACAGTTTGCAAATACCTCTCCCATTTAGATTATTCGGGAGAAATGTTTACAAACTCAACATATGTGTATTGAATACATGGGAAAGTGTATAAACAAGTAATTGGCACGCATCCCGAACTTTGCTCAATGAGTACTGTACTTCTGAAGAAGTATAAATAAAACACAATTAAAATTTCGTAAATTTTAGAACAATAAACCAAGAGCAATTAGTAATCTTTACTTCACTTCCTCATAGATACTTATATCATTACTACAGCTGTTTTAAAGAGAATTTAAGGTGGCCTGAACGCACGCTACGTACAAACTCTGTACATTTTGTCATTAGTATGTTTCCTGTTTACCAGTTTTGAAAGGAAGAGTGATTGCATTTTACCTTAAAAAAGATAAAACATATTTATATGACCGTATTGGTGTGGCTTGACTGTGTGTCAGCTCTCATGAGAGCTACAAGTGGAAATTGTTCAAGGAATGTACGGAAGTCAATAAGGAATTATGCACTCTGTTTTTGCATTCGTCAATTAGGACGGTTTTGTCTGACAATTGGGAATTTTTTTCCGTACTCGGAATGTTCTCTGTCATTGGTTTCCACGCAAGCCGTAGATACGTCAAGATTAGTCATTTTGATTTTACCAAGTTTCCAAAATATAAGCCGTGCACAAGTGATTAGGCCTCATAACACTAGGTTAAACGGGATGAATAAATTAAATCACGTACCAAATCAGGTTAACCGATCATCGTATCACCGAACAGGAGCCCGTGCACACGTGATCAAAGGTTCTGACAAGGCGAAGGTCGCATATCTGACACGGAATTCGTCCTGAACATATATGTGAATGACAAACAAAGAAGCAAAGCATTTCACTCCAACGGGACGTAGATTTACATCATTTTAGGGAATTACAAACATGTGGATAGTAACTGACATAAGCTAAAAACCAAATATGTAGTTGGCAAAGAAAAAAGCAGTAAAATACATGTTAAAATGAAATTGTGCAACAATTCCAGCAAATATTTTATTATATAATTTTATAATGCATAGACCGGATTCTTACAATTCATGTTGTTAGATTATATCGAAGCACAATAATATGTATTTGCATTATTCTTATTTTTAGAAATACATTTTGTTACGTATGGTTATGTTTGTAGACATAAAATGATATAATGTTTACAATATCAGTCGTAATTCTAAAATGGCTCATGAAAAATAAAATTTAGTTTAACTGTATCCCTACTGCATTATCCATTTCTTATTATAAATATTTTAAGATACGATAATAAATATTTCTAAAATCACAATTTAATATAATACCAATGAAACATTTTAACCAGAAACTTATCTTCTATCTATATTATTAATACTCTTAATACGTTTATGTAAGTAGCTAACAGACCACAGCCTTGATTGTGGTGTCATTAGACAGGCCGTGGTCAAATTAATATAGAACAGTTTAGATGGTTTAAAAATGTGTTACCAATGGGGTTCTGTGACACAATGTTTCCCTCATTTACTTAACATGTATTTCACCCTTGGTTTGTCTAGGTAAATCCTTCTAGGGTATAAATCATACGTACTTGAGTAAGGTTGTGTGAAAGATTTGCCAGCCAATTTTTTACTTGGTCTTTGGAAGGGGTACAGAGAGACAGAAACGATCACAAGTCATCATTTAATTTTATCAAGTTAATAAGTTGATCGTTTAAACAAAAGGGCCACCGATCATCAGAAACCTTAATATTTTTAATAATTTTCTAATGGGGGTGTGGGATGGCGGAGCCCCCATAAGTTCAACAATTATTAATATTTTGCTTTCCAATTACTTTTATTCGTTTATGTATTATCGTAGTGTATGTATGGGAATAAGAATGTGCAATTATTAATGCACTTTTTTGACCTCGATGCTGAAGACGGGGAAGGTATACTACCGAGTCAAATTAAGTCCAACAGCTGACTTACTCCTTCCCCTGGGGGTAATAATGTCAGTTGGTTATCCCATTGACCAAATGCAGTCAAAATTGGTATATAGGGGTAAGCCAGCCGTTGGGCTTAATTTGACTCTACATTTGTGTTAAATGTAATGTAATGTAAAATGAGTCCAAATACCCCTATAATCAAGGAGGGACAACAAAATGATAAAACAGTTTAAAACAATACAAAAAATGACTCCAATACACATGGAAGGCCCCATATTTCGCATCATCTTCAATCACGTTGAATTTAACGCATTAATATCTGATGAAAACATATTAGTTGAAAACAAATTTGCAGAAACTGTGTAAAGTTTTAAAATTTGACACCGCACTGATTGGAGGGCCCCTTATTTAAAGACTGCGTTCACATAGTAAAATACAGCTTGTCGAAAAATTATCAATGGAAGGCGATTTGGTTAATTGATACAATAATTTTATAAAAAGAAGTCGTATTGTGTGAAGGACCCCCTATTCAACCGCGCCATCCACACCATTGAATTCAGCGTACCAAAAACTATTAGAAAACATATGTTTTGACTGAACCTGAGATATGCTGTTCAGCAGCATTACTTGTGAGTCATTGGACGCAGTAATAACATCAAATAAGGTTAAACAGCTGACCTACTCCTCCTCGGCGGGTAAAAATCTGACTTGTTACTCGACTGACCAATTGCAACCGAAATTGGTATATAGAGCTGCTTGGACTCAGTGAACATAAATTTGAAGTCAAATTAAGTCCATCAGCTGATTTACCCCCACTCCCCCCACCTTTGGGGTAAAAATCTGACTTGTTACTCCATTGACCAAATGCCGCCAAAAATTGTATATAGGGGTATTTGGACTCACTTAACACGAATTTAGAGTCAAATTAAGCCCAACGGCTGGCTTACGCCTATATACCAATTTTGACTGCATTTGGTCAATGGGGTAACAAACTGACAGTTTTACCCCCAGGGGAAATAGTAAGTCAGCTGATGGACGTAATTTGATTTCAAATTCGTGTTCAGTGAGTCCAGATAGCCATATATACAAATTTTGACTGAGTTTGGCCAATGGAATAGCAAACTGACATTATTCCCCCCAGGGGAGGGATAAGTGATCTGTTGGACTTAATTTGACTTCAAATTCGTGTTCAGTGAGTCCAAGTACCCCTATATTTTAATTTTGATAATTCATGGTCCATGATGGCATAGCTGCAGCACTGAACCTATGGGTCATGGTGTTATTGTAAAAATAAACGGATTTGGCTACGCATCAGATTCCTCGATTCGAGGAATACCAACAAGGACAAATAACGGCCATGCATCCCGAGGGCCAGGCCTGGTAATGACCCTTTATTGAAATGAATATATCAGGAATAGGTAGTTCTCTCAGGTTTGAAATAGAATAATACGAAATAATGTAGGAAGTAAGAAACGGTTGGAATGCTTTGTTTGAAAGTATATACCTATGGGCAACATACAATATAGATACGAAACGCATACGTAGTTCGTCGCGCTATTCACTTGACGGGATGCATCTGCTTATGAATATTAAAATTGTTGAATAGTTTCATTAAATAATTATTTTTACCCGAGCTGTTATTAGCATGTATATTAGCATGTTTAGGGCGTTGTGTTGCCGTGGCCGAGCGTTGCATCGGCCGATGAAACACTTAAGCCTTTAATAAGGTTAACTTTAAAAAGGTACTTTTTTAGGTGTTGCATTCGCCGAGTACGAGATATATTTTTCAAGATATTTGCACTTGCCCTGAATGTAATACTTCCCAGTTCGTTTGCCGACAGT
>JAHZNE010007393.1:0-16296 GCA_027744055.1 Callyntrura sp. NNG-2020 | reverse complement strand
AAAATATCTTTAAAAATATATCTCGTACTCGGCGAACGCAACACCTAAAAAGTACCCTTTTTAAAGTTACCCTTATTAAAGGCTTAAGTGTTTCATCGGCCGATGCAACGCTCGGCCACGGTAAAACAACGACTTTCAATCTATCATTATTGATTTCATCGACAGGTGAAGGTTGAAGATAAGTTAAATGCTTCTCCTAAAGTGATAAAAAACGGTTAATTATACTTACAATTTATTCCGTTTGCGCATGGGTTTGCTTTTCTTGCTACTAGTTCCAGCTGGCTCCTCCATCTTTATCCATCAACACGATTACTTAATTTTACACTTTCTATTCACCACTACTCCCTGCAACAGCTGCCAGCCGGCAGCTACTAAAAGTAACGTGCGTTATTACTTAATCGAACAATTATTTAAAATAGATCCAGTTAATCGGTAATGAATTCACTATTAAAAGTAATCAGTTATTACGAAAAATACGCAAAAACTGAAATAATTAACTCAGCTGATGATTTCTACTGTCACTGTTTTAAAAATACTACAAATACTAAGATTCAGTCACCACAACATCTCCGATGAATTCTGATTTTTTAGTAAGAAAAGAATACTAATTCCTGGAGTCAGGAGACAACAGACAGAGTGAGTGCAGATAAAATGGATAGTGGATGGAGGATATGGTTCGCACCAACTTACATGCAATAGAAAACCGAACGACGAATAGCAATATGGCAAAAATTAAAATGGCTGTTATGCCAATGCACTTGCATGCAGCAATAGCACATCTCTTTTTTTTTAGAGAAGTAACAAAAGTTCATCTAAATTTCAATGACCGGTAAAACATATGAACTATGAACATATTTCTCATTGTCCTCTCCGGCTACCAAAATGAATAGAATAATGATGTATTTGTAGTGCTATATATCAGAATAGGATCTTTCTGGCCACCACCTCGCCCGCCCATGAAATTGAAATTGCTTTTATTGCATCCCTGAATAAACCTGTATTTTTGACGCGTGTCTCTTGTGTAAAGACGTATACCACCACCATCGCATTGCCAGTTTAGACACTGATTTAATTACATGCCGGTAAAATGTATGCTTTTGAATCGTTATGGTTGGGAAAAAGAAAAACGTCTTGATAAGCTACTTATTTATTTATTGTCAGTAATAGAAATTGGAATTGTAAATGGGAACAGTATCAAAAATTTCATTCCCTAAGTGTCCGTAACGTAGAATTGTTATTTAATTTAAAATTTAAACGACAGTATTTTGTTTGACACTAGCAAGGATGACCGTTGATATTTGCTAGTCTACTAATTATTGCTACACCATTAATTTAATTTTATGATCTTCATTTATCACGTGATATGATGACTATAACTCTATCATTAAATATGAAGTTATGGATTAGATCGCTAATGTAATTGTAAATCTGTTCCAATCAAAGCATCATTTCTTAAGTAATGTACTGACAGAAATTATCTCTAATCCACTCTCCACCAGTTCTGTAGAAATCTGATGTTAACTGTTATTATAGTATCAAACTGTATAAAATTGTTGATTTTTTAATCTCCTTTCATCCAGTCAGTTCGGGATTGTATTCTAAATCACTTCTCTCAATTTTAAGACAATCTGTACAATTGGATGATTACTGTACACGTGTGCATGTATCTCTGGTACTTCTATTATTTGGCGAAAGGTAAAAGTTGTTGGTGCGAAATGCTATACTAAAAACCCAAATCGATTCATTGAATCTGATTTAGCGGATGAAATGTTACAACTTTCGAATGTACCAGAGTAAGGCTTTTGATAGGTATTTCAGGATGTGTGACGCGTAAGGTAAATGACAGTGAGACCATGAATTTTACCTGTATTCTCTGTAAACGACAGTAGCATCATTGCATTGGATCCCATTACTGCCTGTATTAAGCTTGATAAAACCTCCTGCCGCATTTTTCAAGGAACGGAAATCGAAGGGAAGGGATCATAAAAATTGGTTTTTGAAAGAAATAAACATAATGGATGTCATTTATAAAAGCTAAGATCGGATAAAAATTATATGAAAGTATATGGTAACTTTAAACTTAACCATTTGAACAATCCATTTTTTGAAGGGAAGATATATAAATTATATCTCATTGTCTCAAATATCAGTTTTAATAGAGCAATCTACGCGGTAATGTAGGTCGGTTATGAAATTATGAAGTAAATTGGATGTTTAAAAATGTTAATCTTATAATTATGAATTTTGAAACTACTTTATCAAATTCTGTCAACTAGAAAAGTATACTTTGTATCGTCCCTTCACGTTACACAAAAATATTTCGGTTGCTTTGGATAGACTACGGTTATGCTGGGTTTGCCGATGGTAAATTGTGGTGTCATTCTGATCTAGCATCTCTTATGACCCCGATAGCGTAATTGCTTTACGAATGCCTATCTACTTAAAAGTGTAACTTTTTTAATGAAAAAGTTACAGGTAATAAGAGAAAGAAATTCGTTTTAGTATCTTATTTATCGTCACCAAGAAAACACATCATTTCACTTTTTCGTTTTTATCCCTTGCGTTTTCATCTTGAAAAAAGCAGGCCACCATGTGCTTGTAAAATCCGTTTATTTAAAAAAAAACGCGGCCAATAATATGCTAAAAGTCAACACGGTAGACCGATTTCAAAATGAAAATAAAGATTGACAGGTAACTAAGAGGCTAAAATCAAAAAAGTTAATCACAAATCATCTATCGAACCTCCCTCTTTGAAGTGTTGAAAGCACTTAAAAAATATCCTTGAATACATGAAAGAAGTGAAAAATAAAACGCTAACTTTTCATAATAAATAACACAACCTGATTTAAAGCCAGCGTGATAAAGTTCTCACCTGTTCACGGAGAAACCTGAAGAGGCTCTCCAAGTCCAAATGCCGATTAATTTACAAAAGCGCTTATAGTTTATGGATAATCTTTTGACATTGTATCCCATATCTTATGCCACGAAAGATAGCAATTTTTTCATGCTACAGGTACAGATGACGGTAAACACTACCTCACAGTAGTACAGTGAAGCCAAAAGCACAGTTTCCAATAAGAACCGCCTTTCATTAAAAGCATTAAACCGCAAAATCTCCATATCGTAATGGAAGAGACCTGTTCTACCAAATGCCTACCAAAAGTACCAAGGGGATGAAAAAAAGCACGGTATCAACGGAAGAATAGGAGTAAGAAATGCCAAGTAGAGGGTCGGGAAGCACTAACAAAATACGTTATAGTATAGAATATGGAGAAATTTGACCGATCTGTATCTTACTCTTACAAATTTTATAGTTAATCGGATACAGTTTCTTCATATTTTTATTTTAAATTAATTAAGTGCCACAGTTTCAAATTATGCATTCAAATAAGACGTCTCGCTTTCAAGTAGACAACCTTCTTCTTAATTTTTTGAATGCTGAATTTTGAGGTAGTTTAATAGGCAGCTCCGAATTACCCCGTAGGATGCTAGAGGGAATCTGATATTTCTTATGGTGAGGGTGAGATATACTTCTTCTCAGGGTCTTCTTCCCATCAGGAAGTAAATTGTCCACAACGATTACATTTCTTAAATGATTTTTATATAATTTCTTTAACCGTCCTTAACTTTTGTTCCACATTTGTTTTTGTACTACAATACTGCTAATTTAAGATGTATAGCTAAAACATGCTGAGATATGCAAAGGCCTCTCGACCCATTTGCTGAATCAGCAGCCTGGATCATCTCCGAATTCATTCTATCAACATCTTCCCCTTCCCAATGTTAAAGTTTTCCACAAAACAGCAGAGTACATAAAAACTTTTCATTCGAGAGTCACAAAGAGCTTAACTGTAAGTCACATTTTTGTGCGCGCCATCAAAAACAATCTGATAGAAATAAACTTATAAATACTAATTTGTAATAACAAAAAACAACTAACTCATCCAAGGTTTCAATTAATATGTTTTGCCAAAAATTACTTAAATGGAAACAGGTAAGGTGACGGCAACAGCTACTATTTTCCATTCCATTTCAGAATGATTGCCAGGTGTAAAAAGTAATAGACAATCAATTACACATTCTTTAAACGTTTTTATTGTTCTCTTGTCTCTCTAGAAAGTATTGATCTTTCACTCCAAAGTAGTTCATGTGTTGCATTGACGATAGCGCGATGTTATTCTTATTGGTAGCGTTAAATATTTTATACAGAACTAAATTAATGCTTTATGGGAAGACACGTTTTATGTACGGGTATTTATAATTTCTTATTATTTGATTGTAGACATCTGGCATATTTTCTTACCTTTGCAACATCTACAGCTCATACTTTTAAATATTCAGCCCTTCTGGAAAACAATATTTTTCTAAAACGGTCTGAAGCAAGTGGGAATGTGATACAGGTAGATGCATTCAAAAAACACCCGGAGAATATTCTATCAACTCAATCTTCTTTTGAGGCGGTTAAGCGGTTATTAATAATAATTTATTATGAATATTGGGCCCACTGTTAATTTTTGCATATACCTGTACCCCCAAATTTACACCTGTCACACCAAGGTAACAAGGACTTCGATTTACGGAACATTTGTTTCGTATCTACTCATCATCATTACAGAAAATGTTACTCTACATCTCCAATTCGCGACTTCCTAACGATATTACTATTTCAATGTTGGAAATATCCACATTATTTGTAGGAAACTGCTTCTTTTTATCGAAATTCCCGTTTCAAAGAGAAGGTAAAGCATAAAAATACATCATAAAGAAGAAAAGTACAAATTATTTCCATTCCACGGAAATAAATACATATACGGGTATTGTATTGTATTGTATTGTATTGTATGTGCTTTATTTCCAAAAATGGGATGTTTACGGGTAAACACCATCAGCAAAGTATATAAGTTTTACTGCGTTAATTAGCGATTGATATGTAACTTGTGCACACATTATTGTGTGGAGCACCAATTACGCGAACCCTAGTCTTTTCTCCTGCTGTTAGATCTACACAAACACCTGGTCTTTTGTTTATTTATACACTTCCCCGCTCCCGACATACTTTTTGGGATTGCCATTACATGCTTTGCATTTCAAAGTACTGTTTCCCTCTGCAGGTATTTCCTCTCTGGAGTTTAGACGTAATAATATTATTGTGAGCTCGGCTCAGAAAGCTTTTGAGGGACGGAGACGGAACAATACTGTCATGCCTTGTGGTTTTGTGATTCTCACATATGCACGTACATTCAAACCTTTATTGTTGGTGCAACACAAAAACGGTGAAATCCTGTAATTATGTTATGATAGGTGGTGTGCTTTATTGTGTGCTAAATGGTATTATCAATTACATTTCTTTTATTATTTTGTGTAAAAAATTTGTCACTTACATTTATACTCTGCATAGACCCGAGAGACTGCTGCCCTTTTCACAAAAGAAATTTTTGATTTCAAGAAACTTTGTCCATTGCTCGGAGCAATCTTTTCACTGTATAAAGTTGTATAAAAACTACTAAAAATTAAATGATGTTTTGCGAAATGAAATCTCGATGGAACGTCAACTGATATTCCCGTATATATACATGAAGGCACGACAAAAACAAGCAAGGAAGTCTGCTGATCACATGAAATATAAGCCGAGAGGAATATTTTGTTTTGTCAAATGGAACTTTTGCAAAAAAATATTTGTGGAAGTTTTACGTGACAGGGTTT
The DNA here is from genome assembly GCA_027744055.1 of Callyntrura sp. NNG-2020. NCBI lineage: Eukaryota > Metazoa > Arthropoda > Collembola > Entomobryomorpha > Paronellidae > Callyntrura > Callyntrura sp. NNG-2020. The sequence continues at coordinate 10,593 of JAHZNE010007393.1, read as the reverse complement.
AGTGCAGAACTGCTGTGTGATGAAATTGCTGAAAAGGATAATAATGATACTAGGATCTAGCATTGCATGTTGCATGACATGTATGTATATTGAATGACTTACCAGAGGGAATCAGCAGTGTCATGATGAGCTACCAAGTTAACATAACATAACACCTGTTTCATTCTCCCACACAGATGAGCTTTCTTGGCTTACATCACCACCACACACAATAGTGGTCCCGTCGCCAGACTTCGACTACATTTTTTATATTCTCCTTCTTGGCTCATTAGCCTAAGTTGAAGTCAATAACAGCTTTGCAATGTGAAGCAGAATGAGACGAAAAAACAAATGGAAAGGTGAGGCTTTCTGCGGCTTCCAGTAATAAGTCAAAAATTTATTGTAATAGAGATTCACAGATGTAAGCATACTTTGGAGGAGCATTTTCCCTCATTTTGGCGTCCTTTACAGTTTCAAAAAGGACAAAAATATCCCAGAGAATTTGTGTTAAATTTGAACACTGGAGTCACCGCTTTAATGTGTAATTGGAATTTGGCAGGAGGTCACGTACAAAGAGAGCGAGTTGCTCTCTTCCATTAAAATGCTGCATCTCAGTTACATCCCAGTCGGTGGCGTTGGTACTCAACGTCGTAAAAAAGTCATATAAAATTACACCGACTTTAACTAGTAATGTGCAAACAGTCTACATATCCCAACCGTGGAGGTCAAAGTCAAAAGTAATAAGAGACTACTTGTCATTGTTTTATGGAGAGAAAATTTTGCAATTCTCCTGGTAATAGTAGTAGTAGTAGTACGTATCACAATCCCATTTGACATATACATGCAAAGTCATGCCGATGTCAATGTCAAACTTTTAAATCATTCCTAAATGTGTATATGTATTTTGTCATATTTCGAAGAGATTGATTTGCGATATTATTACATCCAATATTTCAACAATTTTAGCTCTACCTTTGGTTTGAAATTGCCTTTGTTTGTATGTATGAAAATTGTGTATCTTACATGACATCAGCCCAATACCGTGTAGACTACACCACCGCTGCTCTAAAACTTCCGTGAGGGGAGAGTCATACTTTGTTGATGCATAGCGTACCTTTGTGCCATGGCCATGATACTTGATATCTCTTGTGTAATAATGGTATTCCAATAACGGAACCGTTTTTATTATCGTCTGGGATTTCACGACATTGAGAATTCTAAATGCTTACATTTTGCTGCTCACTGAATGCGAATGAACAAGTACATACATACAATCTCAAAAAATAGCCTTGGACTGTTGGAGATGTGTTGGCGTTGTTACCTTTAAATAACTGCCATCACTTGATAGTAGAAAAGGGACCATAATGCATACTTGAATATGCAGCCTTGATATATTGCACAAGATACCCTATTATGAGCAAGCCGAGCGAAAGATGAGTCTCCTGATCTGAATGAGCTTTTCCTTTCCTTTACAGCATTATACCATTTCCAAAGCAGCTCTCAAGCTTTCCCTTTCCCCGGTGTAAAGGTACCTCCCCGAAGGCATATGAAAATTTGTTTGCTGGAGTTCAGAGAAAGGTATTTTGTAGAAATTATTCAATTCGTTTCACCATATATCCCACGGTAGCAATAATGGTGACGATGACGCACACGGTTAGTTGATAATTTATATTGCGATAGATAACAAAAGCTCTTATTGACTGGTTCGTAATCTATAGGAATCTCTCTGCTTTCATTTCTATCTCATTAAGAACATTTAATCACAGTTCACATAATAAACAATATTATGTTCTCATCCAACCACACACTCCCCAGCCAGCAAGAGAGTATATAATATGAAACGGAGGCTTTGGACCTGCCTGGCAATAACTCCTCCAGCCTCGAGGTATATATGGTTATGTGTGCATGTGTCGTAGTCTACCGTGATTAATTCGGACAATAGACAAAGAAATTTTGAGAACTGATTGAAAGATGGATATATAAAATATAACGTAATGAAGAAGCTATCATAGTTGTTTAAGTGTGTCCTCGCCAGTAGTGGTGCCCTCCTCATACATGATTCATGCACATGTAAGTACATGTGACTTATTGAGTACATCATTACTTTCACAAAAGCCTAACCACTTGATAAAGACATGGTTTCAACATAACAATTTCTCTGCGAACATACATGTTTTTTTCTGATTGGGACGACGACGTAGGAGAAAAATTAATTTGGCATAACTAAACTTGAAAATACTCGACGGTTGGGTAACTTGGAATTAAATTTGAAGTATGGCATGATGCTCATTATTGGTTACGCCATGTGCAGTTATAATTAGAAACCGTTCGTTGGTTGGCGGACAAAACGTGGTATGATCAAATTTCAAGAATTGGATTTGGAAAGTTTATCTTGAGCGAGAAGAGGACTCCACGTGTGCTTTGTTGGTTGCGTTAATATATATACTTACTCACTTATGAATCTCCATCCTAAGTATGATAACAACAAAGAAAAAAAATAGGAGCACACACACTAATGGTGTATAGACATTATTCATGGAGCCATGATAATTTTTCGATCTAAAACCTTTGAACAATACGAGGTTGATTGGTTTACAATCAACTAGTAATTTCCGTCGTTTCCGTCTTGGTGTGTCGCAAATCTGTATGGATATGAGTTGCTCCGCACTAGATGGAGGAAATAAGATTTTTGGAAAATGTGGGTAGAAGGGGAAATTGATGTAATTTATACCAAAGTGCTTAATGAACTTAGCGTGGACTAGAGCGTTGGAATATAATGATGAAAGTTCAACTCCAGATATCCTTCCCCCAGTCTTGTGCAGACGTATAACAACCGGAAAACATGGAAGAACATCAAAGGTATTTAATTTAATTTCTTCTGATCATCCCTAATTGGGAGTTTGTGCTGGATGAAATAAATAGTTCATGCTTGATGAAGTTTGAAATTATTTTAGAGACTATGCTCCATCGCCGCTTCTACAGCAGCCAGCGAGCAGATTATTATTAGTTTACCAAGCCTCAGCCTTTGACATTTTGTTTGCTAAATGTTAGCCTTCAACATCATTTCCCTTTCCCAAGTCTGTCTTCCTCTCTTAAATTCACCATCCCACACAGAGAACGCAATCTACTCAATTCTACGCTTGTCCTACGTTGACAAATTAAAATTACTTTAGAAGAACCACTGGGAAAATGGGTTGTGAAATGTATGTGTGTACATAATATAGAAATCAGTCTCTCCTCTTGAGACCCTCTCCCTCTCTCATCAAGCACTCTTGTTGGAAACTCAAACATTTCAACCTTCCAACCGTTCCACCTAGATTCAGCAGGTAAGGTTACCTCAAGTCTCAACTACCCCACACAACTAACAAGCAATGATACGATAATATATGATGATGTATCATTGTATCAAAATGTTTTAATATGGCTGTATGAAAATCATCGTGTGCTTCTGTTGTTCTTGTTGCTACGTACAAGTTTCCACTGCTGAGTGCCCTAGTGAGTGGAAGAATATGACATCCTCCTTTTAAAAAAATGTGTTATATCTAGTGCTCGTTCTCCTTTTCTCCTTCCAATCACTGCTTCTTCTTGCTTCTCCTCTGGAAAGTTGACAGTTTGGTCTTCATTCCGGTCCTACTGGGTTGTTGGTTCCTCTGTTGTCCGTTCCTCGGCACTTGTACCGCTGCTGCGCTGCTTGCGTAAGTAGGAAATAGGAAGCCCCAGGCCGACTCTACAACAACCCAAAAAAAAGTAAATGGAATGGAACGGCAAAACAGCAATCCGACTTGTGTTTTGTACAGCCTTTTCCGACGGATCAGAGAACTTTATTTCGACTCACTTGACAACCTACACAAAATATGACCATGTTAAGTAAAATGTATGCAAGCATGTGTGTGTGTGTGTGTGTGTGTGTGTGTGTGTGTGTGTGTAGGTTAGGTAGACATAATAACATTTATATTCTCAAGTAAATGTCTATTACTTGGGTCTTGGGTGTGTGTGTATATACCCTAAAGAATCTCCTCCACTCTCTCCCTCCCTCCACCAACATGCTGCTAGTTTTTGCTCGAAAAAGGAGGAAAAAGCGCCACGTTCTCTCCCTTTTTCCATCTCCACACTCTCATTATCATCATAAATACCTACGTATTATTATAAACATGTATGTATTTTATTTCCGTACAAAGGAAGGAATAAAAAACGTTTCCTTCTTTCGGTTTTTCCCTTGATCAGAGAATGGAACATTATGAATTGTGTGCGGCGGTGGTGGTCGTTAGAGATGGCAACTCCGTGTGGGTATACATATTTATAGGCATACACACTTTCTGCCATTGTTATATTCGGGCTTTTTGATAGTATCATATTGTCTGGCATGTCCTGGACAAGCTCTCACCCAGCGAGAAAATCACAGGCGGAACTCAATATGCCTTCTCTTTGTAAACTAAAAACTCAAAAACTCCTTTACTTTCCTCTCTGCTCTCCTTTCTTTCTCATCATAAGTACACACCACCACCACCACCACCACCACCTACCCACTCATACTACTAGTTAGTTACTACATGCATATAACCATTTATTGTATTTCATTTTTCTTTTCTTCATCCTTCCCTGCTCGCTTTGTATTTTTGTATTTGTAATGCTAACCTAAATAAATATTCAGTCCAGAGCGGAGAGAGAGACAGAGGACATCGACGAAGAAAGGAGACGTATGATTAGCGTGTGTATATGAAACGAAATAACATTAGGGCAACAAAAAAGAAAAAAAGGACTTTTTCAGCTTTAGTAGGGTGAATATTGTGCTGGCTTGCCTGGGCCCGGGCTCCTGTGAGAACGAGTAAAGTGGTCTGGAAAAATGCAGACAGAATGGAGAAGATTATATGTTATGCATGCATGTACGTAATACGTCATGCAGTCAGTCAGTCAGTATCGTTGTTAAAACCAGGCAGCTCTTCTGTTTTTTTACTGTGCCCTAAATGTAAGTTGCCTGTGAAACTCATAATAATCATGAAAACTTAATGCACAATGTTGAAAGAAAGGTGGTGGTGGTGGTGGGGAGAGCAACTACAAGATAGCAGGCAGAGAATTCGATGCAGAGTAACTAACTTGACCTTGACCTTGTACATCGTAAAACTGCTCGCTTGTAAACTAATCACGAGGATGCCAATCCTCGCCAATGTGTAATTAGTCAGAGTTAAGATGGACAGGACAATTTTTAACATTTAAACTGTATTGTTGAGACGCATTTATATAATAGTATCGTGTTGTACCCGCATTAGAGATAATCTTTGCTGGTTATGTCATACGAAAATAGAACAAATATCAATTACTAATGACTAATGTGAGAGAATTTAGGTTAAAAGGTAATTAAATAATGATCATGGTTCCTGTGCTACTGTTACCATGGCTGTGGAAACACTCCCCAAAGTCAAAATTCAACAGCGGAGGTACATTAGCAATGGGGGAACAGGTGCTTTAAAGTTAGATTGAAATTGGGAGCAGTTGTATAAAATTTTAAAACATTTTCCCACTCACTCGGCTACTTTGCATGTCCTGCAAGTCTCCCGTCTGCTACCTTGTAGTTTCCGGTACGGGGCGAGAAGGTATCATGGTGGTATGCTATAATATTATGTTGCGTGCTTGCAAGCCTTTTACTTACAACAGAGGGAGAACAGAGAACATCATATTACCTACATTGTATTATTTGTGAAAATTCCTCAGTATGCATCTTACAAACTGATTGCTGAGAGTTGGGAGAAGTGTGGGGATTGAGGATATGGATAGTTTCTCAGGTTTCACGTGAAAACGAATGTCTAGATATTTGATGTATTCCATGATGATGGTGGTATTGGTGCATGAATGCTAGAGCGGAGTACAACACAACACACAACGAGCCGCACAAAAACAACGAGTTTGCTGGATTTTCTGGATTACCTCTTAACAGGAGCGTATCGTCAGCGGAGATTGCAGTGTGCCCTGTAATCTCCTGCCAGCTAGTAGTCACCTACATCCAGCTTAGAATACAGTAAAGGGCAGTGAACAAATTAAACTGCATACTTGTGCACTTCCTACATTTTTATGTGTGAAGGTTGTTACATTGTCGAAGTAACCTTGCTTCTTTAGTGGATTGTTGAAAGCCTATACTTTTTTTTGGAAAGCCGTTTAAATTCCTATTTATTTATTCTTTTTTGTACATTAGCCAAAGAAAATTCACTTTTTAACAATTCACTTGTCTCGTATTACAACCTCCAAATGACCGTAGACAAGATGTCTTTAAACCACGTGGACATTCCAATTTTTTATTATATACCTTTCATCTGCTTCTAGGATTTAATTACTTCAAAAATCAAAAGTATACCGTACAGTTAATGCAACTGACCAAAATAATCATTTTCTCTTTGGTAGGTTTTCTTCCTTTCGGTAATAATAGAAAGTTTGGCCTCTTGCAGTTACGAACTCTTAGAATAGTTTCACCAGAACACAAGTAATTTCAATGTGCTGCGAAACTGAACAGTAACTTTAATACTCTATTGCAACTTTTAGTGTCATTAGTATGACCAATTTGCATCAAAATTAGAGGTTTTAAAATTTTATGGCTCTAGGCAAACCATCAATCAGAAACTACTATGGAAACGCTTAATTGAGGTTGGAAGGGTTTGTACATTTTGCTCCCTGCCAGCAATCTCGTATAGGCCAGGCCTTTTAAAACTCGGTGGAACTCTTCTCCAAAATTGTTAGTGTTAGAATGAAGGAGGAATAATTCGTCGCATTTGCAATCATACTCAAAATTCCATGCAAGTAGCCCGAAAATAAAACAAAAGTTGACCATGACTCCGCCTCCTCCGTGACGCGACAATAAATATATGTACGACCTCCAGTGCGTCAAGATGGATAAAAACAGGGGACATACGCGAAACTTTCATCTTAACGAAACGGTACTGATCTAGTGCCAACTGTGCAGAACGTGAGGGTGCAAAAATTTGAGAAATTTAAATGGAGTAAACTTGTACATGAAACACTGTACGTTAGTATAAAAAAATGTCAAAGTATTTAATTACTGCAACACCAAATATTTGTAAACATTTTGTTGCGCAATGTAATTGACAAATATGGGTTTAACGCTCATACGTGTGTGTGTGTGTTCAAAAATGCAGCAATTATGACTTCTGATAAATCGGGTTCTCTTCAAATCTAGTAATCTGAACATCTAACATTTGTGCAATGCAAACTTTAATTTTTAGTACTGCTTAAGTTCCACATTTAACATGGGAGTATCAACCTATATATGGTAGGTGGACTAACAGTAGTTAGTAGTGTGATTTGTGCAACTATTTAGTGTTGGTTTTGCTTCCTGGAAGAGAATTCAGCCCATTAATTGCCTCATAGACGTTCAGTACTTTTCTAGTCAAACAAACTTGAAGGATCATCGCTGTAAAATTAAATCATTTTGGTTCCTCTTAAGGCAGTAAATGATTGACGTTGGTGCAAGATGGGATGGAGATAATGTTGTGCGGACATTGTGGTAAAACATTCAAATAGTATGTGCAATCTCAAATCATGTCGAGTATAGTAGAAGTAGTTTTATGGATGTAATTGTGTTATGATAACGGTAAAGACGCAGCTATATATGGGTAGCTCAGAATAACTAGGATTGCGCCATATAAATGCATGAATATTTTGTAGACAACGATTTCAAATGTTAAATGTAACTGGATAACATACTTCTTGACGTTGATGTATGCCCTGTACAGGCTCTAACTAGACGAGTTTTCTTAAACTATTTACTGCCATTTGTCTCACCAGCAGCGTTCACCAGATCTCAGAATAGTCAAATATACATTTTTTCGTAGCGAATTGAGAATCATGACGTTATCTATCATTCAGTCTCTTTGAGTTGTCAGTGTTTAAATCTGAACGTGTTGTGATTTATTTAAACAACTTATCCAGTAACGACAGTAATCGTACGCAAATTTAAAAACAATATTGTAAATTATCCCCAAAACAGCCAATTGGATTGTGATAAAGCAGTTTTCCATTTTGTGTAACACGTTCCACCTGTATTATATAAATCCCTGCAATTTTTTTTGCAAAAATACGTTTGAGTCAGCGTTAGCTACGTAAACGGAAAATAATAATACTAGTAAAACGTAAATGGGAGCAAAGGTTGTGGTCGGCAAGACAAAAGTTTTGACAAAAAAGGTGTATATGTATATGGCTCGATATTAACACAAATATTAAGCTTCTCTCGACCTTGGTGAAGCTATAATTTAAAGCTGCCTTTAAAATACTCATTTTGGCCAACGTTTCAAATACATATATTTTCTTTAAAAACCATATTTTGAAAATAAACGTCAGTTTTTTGCAATTTCATTTTTTATTCATAACTCGTTTTAGTTAACCTACATATACAACATTGTATTTATTGTACCGTAATTTAAAGTTACTCTGCTGTCGGCAGAAATTACAAACATTTAACGTACACCTGCCTACCTCTCCTACCTACCGCCAGTACCGCCTTAAACGATAAGTAAATCCCAAACGTATCTAACTTATTTCTTAACATTAAGTAATCATAAGTATCGCTGTTGCCTCAGTAATGTTTCTGTTTTATGTTGGATAAGCTGTATAAAACAATTCTTAATGGCTTTGGAGTAAGTACCTAACAGGCCATCATAAAAATAATGCAATGAATGAGAGTATCGGGTTACTTGCGCTAGAATAAGAACAGACAAAAAATACAACGAAGTGCATACAAAGATCATTTTAATACTGATCATACATTTCTAGTCCCAGACAGCGACAAGAAAATCCCATGCTTAAGTTATTCCTAATTCCTGTACTAAATGTTAACAATTGCAATTTTATGTGAATAAGTATTCGTGTATTTAGCAACATATATGTGTGTATTTATAAAGTAAAGCGTGTTGTAGTTTAATGACGTATAAATCCGAATATACTGTGCTAACAATGTAATAAGTTAAGAGAAACATTTTGGGTATAATTAAAAATGACATCCGATACCTCCACCAAGACGCCATATAACAACATGTGAAAGCCATACAGATAGATTGTAATAATAGACTTTGTCAATTTTAATATTAATTCTCACTGCATTGATGCCGTTCAACGGTGGACTTAAATTAAAATCGTGAAGATTATGCGCATTTAATTCTTGATTAATGACTTATGAAGGATGAACGTAAAACAGTTTGTCATGAATAAACAATTACACACATTTCCTGGTCTAAGTGCGGGATTTATATGGTGAATTTGGCTAGTGCTCACAGTAAAATTCATTATTTCGGTTACTCACGAGTCCTCGGTCCTCAAAGATTCCAGAAGTCTTTATCCTTACCTGAAACTATACCCGGTCACTGCAAACCTCCCTCCCACGAAGGGTTTCATACGACAACAGCGTTATTTGCTCTTGCCTCTTAAGTACAACATCCTACGCAGTTCTACAATCGTATTCGCCTTGCTAATCTCGTTAACAACCGTTGGCGAGAGTGTCTCTTGCTTTTCCTCTAAAACTTCAACACTGGACATCTAATAATTCTTGCTCATATTCTCATTTTCGGCGGTAGGTAAGTTATTTTAATTAAATATAAATTGAGCTGATATGATACAAGCTGGCAGTCAACGCCAAGGGGCAAGGAGATATGAAATGAGAAAATATGAGCTGAATTTAATTTAGATTTAATTTCCATCTCCAGTTAATTACATCAAAGGTTACGTTGAAAGACAATCTCGACATCTAATAGCAATTACCTCCGGTCCAGACTATTTAGTGTCGCCCGTCACCACCACCTACTTGTGAGAAGCTGGTTGTTGTTGGCCGCCTTGCAAGATTGGGAGGATTTATACAGATTTCTTGCGAAACAGAAACTGATGCCCAGTTATTAGGTGAGAAAGTTTTTTGTCAACTTACCATTAGCATAGAGAGTATAGTTGCTTTTTACAGGATGGCGGCACTGCAGTCTGCAGGTAACAGCAAGTAAAATATTCAATTATTTCGGCTTCCGACATTACTGCAGGATGCCTGACAAATAATACTCATGAACCTACACGATGTAATGTACGGCTATCATTTGGTAAATAGTACATTTGGACATGCTGATTACCGTGATTACTATTACGATGATGACAACAAAAGTCTCAAATGATCAGTCGCATTGATGTGGCAAGCTGACTTCAATTTTTGCATTCGCAATCAGCATGTCTAAATGTATTGCATTCCCAAGTTGCGCTGCCTCATTGGAACATCAGTTCAACAAACAATGAATTGATATTTCGAAGTAGACGAAGTGTACTCATAACTCGTCTAAAGGTAAGTACGTTCGACGAGGAACCTCTATGGTCGTACCCCAGAGAGAACAGAAAGGGTAAAACTTGAAAAGTTACTGCATTGGGTCAAATTGAGACTGGAAGAAGACATAACAGTACCTAATTTGGGACAAGGAAATACATATAGTGCTTTGCTTTTATCTATGAACGCTAGCTCCAACTGGCATGAGACCTTCGTGGCTCACAAATTTAACACTATTTATTTCTCGTGTCTCGTCATGACCAGTGGCGTAGGGAGGGGGGGTCAGAGGGGTCATTTGACCCCCCCTGGAAGTTGGAGAA
>JAHZNE010007392.1:0-13151 GCA_027744055.1 Callyntrura sp. NNG-2020 | reverse complement strand
GGATTTAGGATTTTTACTCATCATCATCGTCACGATCATCGCGTCGCTACTCGTTTTCTTTCATAAAGGACCCTTCTTTTTGTAAACGTCCTGTTTTAATGTTCTCCCTCTTTATTATACAGTCGTTCAAGTTTCGGATCCAGTAAAGCCATTATAAAAAAGTAATAATGTATACCTACGCATTGCATTTATGCAGATGTCTTTGAAGACGCTACGGCTGTTGTTCAAAAAGATGTAAATGCAATATACCCTATCTTGGCATCCAAGTAATTTACTCCTTGCTAGCTACCTTCTTCTCTCCTGTTTCTCCTCTCTAATCACGTATTGCCCCTTCCTTGTCGCTTCGCTTGAACATGCACACATGTAGGAAAAAATTGTTATTCCTCGGGAGGCTACCGTGATACGCATTTCGTTTAGAGCTTCTAGAAAACGGTCGTGATGGAAAAGGACGCGATGTCCATTTGTTTAGTCTCGTTCAGCTTGGTTAGGCTGACAGCGCTCACAGCCTTCTAAATTTGTTTCACTGTGCACTGTCTGTGATGTTGATTCGTCGAAATTATTTTACCCTCTGGATTTTAAGAAATGATGTTTGCTCCAGACCGTATCTTAGGTATGAATGTATCGTATGCGCCAGGGTATGACCCATCTTGTAGGTCAAGACTAAATCATGGGGTCAAAGTTGAAAATTGTCTAAAATTAGTTGGAGTCTGTAGATATGCATATTATACAAAAACGTAATTCTATAAAATTACCTTTATGAACCCCAGGAGGAGTATATTTATTAATCAATGCGTTCTTTTGAAATGAGGTTTTCCCCCATAGGCTAGTAATGGATGTAGTATGACTGTAGTATACGTTACATGATGTCGTTACTGCGATGTTTAAACATGTCAGCCTACGAAGTACAAAAAGTGTTATTTGTTGTACTTTGTGGTTCTTTCTGGCTGTTGTTCCCTGTTTGATGGGTCGATGGGTGGCTCCATTCTACATGTGTACTTGTAAGAAGATGCAGATTAAAGCAAATGCAACTAGCAACTGGAAATATGAGGCATATATAGGCAGTTTCAATTTTAGTAAGGTGGATAAATAACTTGAGCAAACCAAGCAAAGGCATCGCCACCGTGGACGGTCCTTCTTGTCATATAACACTGACTCATATTGAGAGCTGGAGACCAGACTTCATTATTATTTTTTTATTTTGGTTCGTTAGGCTGTGCACGACGACTACGACTTCGGCTAGTAAGAAAAGGATGATACAGACTGACGATCGTTTCTATACAGCTCATCTCATTTCTCATTATTGTTATTATTATTATTATTATTATTACATAATCTAATGGAGCTACTGTGCTACCCCTGCTACGCAACAACAACAAACAATTAACCACCTGAAAAAGAAAATGAGCAACTACACCTGAGAGAACGAAGATTGCCTTTTTTTGATATGAGGCGAGCACTCGAGTACTGATTGCACATAAAGCAAAGTACTTGGACAAACGAGAAAACAAAGTGGGGAAAACGAAGCAAATAAATAACAACAGAAAGTTGCTTCATCTTCGTGTCGTGATGATGACCAACGTGATATTTTCCTTCTGCGTTTTTTTTCTTAAATTTCATTTGTCCATTTCACTGGCTGCTAGAATTATTTTTAGTACAGATTTTTACCTGCTGCTGGAGCCGCATACGAGAACGTAAAAAAAAATTAAAATTAACAATATTCTTTCTTCGTCTATTTCCATGACAGATGGACATGACGTGAGTATAGTACAACGTACCCTGCCTCCGACTGATGCACGCAACGTGAAGATTACATTTTCAGTAGGTTTGTTATTACTAGATGTGAATTTTGTTTCGAATCTGATGAAAAGTATTATTTTTACACGGAAAAGAAAAACAACCAAGAGGTAACGATCGGGATTGGGATGATTGTGGTGATTTTTCTTTAGAAATGAGATTTTTGTTGAGGATAAAATGACAAGGGCCGAGTTGAATTAAAGACCACCAACCATCATCGGAGCTTCTACAAGTAGCTCCTTGTAATCATAACATTTAGTTCTGGCCCTTAAAATAGCTTTGATACTCCTAAATGGTTATCTGTTCCGTGTGGAATGAGGTGTGGTGGCGATCAGGAGAACACAAGGAATGTTTTATGTGTACCTACGGGAACGAATGGGTCGGTGAGGCAGCAAGTTGAAGCTGAAGATAAATGATATGATGTGATAAGTTACTACCACACTTGAAGTGATCCTCCAGGGACACTACAGCAACAATTTTGAATTGCCGGAGGTGCCACCAATTTCTAAAATACCTATTTGTACTAACCCGACATTTACTCAATTCTACACTCGTTTTGAGGCCGAAGTTAGTCTGCGTCAGCATTCAATGACGAAGTGACTGAATCCTGAATCTTCAGGTTAGCTTCATACGTATTATCTTTCAGGGACCCCAAATAAAATGCTAATAATGTGTTTTACATTCATGGCATAACGCTTTCATACACACAGTAAATTAGGAGACGGTTCAATTTCATCTCTCGTTTCTACCGTTACGTAGATAATATTAAATGAATTTAACTCCCGTTCCAAGCTCCCCTCCTGGATAAACTCAGACCAAGTCCTCCAGCCACTTGAAATGATGTAATAATTTAATGACCGCCTACTGTGCTCCGGTGTATGCATAATACGACAATAATTCAATGTAGAGAGGAGACATGACAGACATGTGAATAATGGAGTAGCCACAGCCCCATTTCAGCATTCCTTGTTTCCAGGATGACTGACCAAAGTCCACACAGGATACTTTGAGCTACTGAATTACGGTAAACGAAAAACTTAATGCTTACTTTTAAAGGTCACCCTTCCCTGCTGTACAGTTTTAATTGGTGCTGTAATTTATGAGATGTGCATGAATGCGTGCATGAATTTATGTATCCATAAAAATACACATAGTGAGCACATTGTAAGTTAGCTATACAGTAGTACCAGACTGCAGCATTCATTAATTTTGATTGTTCTCTTTTATGATGAGGGCATCATTGTTGACAATGACGACTCCACCTATCTTATCCAAATCCTCCATAAGCCTTTTTCATATCGAACCTTAGACATAAGGGAATAATAGAAGAGTGCACGAACGAACAAATATATATCACACCACCTAAAGGAGTATCGAATTCAGTAGCCGGTAGCCCCATCGTCTCGTGTTCATTTCTCTAATCTATTTTAAATTATCGTCCTCCTGCGCAGGAGCAACGCTCAGGGAAAAAATGGATAATCATGTTCCAATTTACTTTGTTCCCTGTATAACAATAAATCGGACTGCATGGAGTGTTGTATATTATGTATACGGGTTGGCTCACTTCATAGTGTCACTTCACTTATAAGATTAATTTTCATGTCTGTTCGTCCTCCGGTTCGTGTCCGGTGGTAGCAACAGTAATGCAGGTACTTTTAGAATACATTCACCATTTAAGCCAGTGAATTTAAGTACAGTTAACTGTCGAAAGTAAGTTTAAATAACATAGTGTATTGTGAATTGTAACAGACACAACTGTTGTCAATGTACAGTGCAGCTTTGTGTTGACCAAAAGAGACGAGCAAAGCACCGTAGCAAACTCCTACTCCTAAAAATTGAGTTACCGGATTGTGGATTATAAAAATTTAAAAATATATTTTGAATTAGACAGGACCCTGGCATTGTAACGTGGTAAATACATTAAACAATTTACTTTGGATGCCGTTTGACCGTTGTTAGCTGTGACCATGAATCCATATTACAATGTTAAGCCGTAATATTTTTATTCGATTCCAATTTTTCTACTAGTTATTCTAGCCATAAATTACGCACACCAGAAATAGTTCAGTAGCAGTGGAAGGAGTAGGTACACATGTAGCAGCAACAATAATGATACATAATGTCGATTGTTAAATGAGTGAAAAAAATCATTGTTCCACTCTTACAGAACTAGCTACTACGCTTACGTTCGTTCCTTTTCTAGCGTTGAGTACTGACAATGAATACTGACTGTAAAATGAAATCATAATCATTTTGGTGTACTACTGTGCACCATTTTTTCTTTCTTGTAAATAACGAAAAACACCAGAGAAAGGAGATTTAAAATGAGCTAGGAAAAGCTCTTACCATTACCATTATCATGATGATTCTGCGTTTTTAACTTAAAATAAGATTTATGATTATGAGGTAATGTTGGTATTGAGTAAGGTCCAGGTCCCCATCTCTTTTGTTTTTGGAAGAAAGGGAAATCTGATTTTTAATGTTTATTCTTTGTTTTCCATTTTGGTAGGGTAGGTAGTTGGCCCGCGCTAATCTACAGATAAAAGACACTCTTTAGTCATTTCATGTTTAACTTGTATGAAGAATATCTGTTGTAAAAGGAGGAGGAGAAGTTTTCCTACATTTTTTGGAAAGTTACGCCAAACAATATTTATCTCTTCTGGAGGGAAGGTAAATTTGGAAAGCAGTGGTAATAATAAGTAACCAGAAATTGAATTGAGCATTTTAAAATCCAATTTCATCCTTGGTTTATGAATATGAAGCTGGGAAGTTTTGCCCCTTTTATCAGTTCGACGTTGTATCATCGACAACTTATATTTCGCGTGCCGTCGCGTCGGTCGCTCGGAGCTTTCATCTTGCTTTCGATGAATTTGAGTGCAGGATCATCATCGTAAATTAGAGGGGCATTGTGTTTATGAGCTTCTAGATGCACTCTAATACTTTTGACGTTAATTACAAAGTAATGATTTATAAACAAGATTATCGTCGATTGGGAGGCAAAATCGATTAGCGTGTACTTTAGTGAAGTTATTTTTAGAGTTTGAACATTTTCAGTTTTCATAAAATGTTTTCGTGTAACTCAAATAGGAAAGAACTGTCCTAAAATTGACAGAATTTCTTAATATATGAAGACTTTGAATACAAAATCAACGTTTACATCACACAATCACACAACATGAAAATTTCAACGTTGCAACATAATGAAACGGCGTTTAGCGTTGAGCAATCAGTTGTTTTTTGTTCGTATGTAAATATGCGGGTTTTGCATTGTCCTGTGGTCTATGCCGAAGTGATTGTTCATTAATGTTGTTCGAGTTATCGTATTAACTGAATTCATGTGTTGGCTGTACTTATTATGCACACACACACCATCAGTCGTCATCTCAATATCCGCAAAATAAGTACGCGCGATTTGAATGAAATAAAATTGAATTGTCTCAAATGGTTACCAGAATAAGAGAAACAATATATTTTCATGAAGCGTGCATCGAATTGTAAGAAGTTTAAATTAAATGCAAAAATAATTGTTATATTTTTGCACTTAGGCTCCACTTGTATAGAAATGCATGTTTAATAATCTCCAACTGCTACAAAATTAGAAACCGTATTAACTGCCATTATTAAAGAAAATGGCATTTTCCTTCTACTCTATTTATAATATTACGATTTGTGTATCAACATTACATCTGTAGTTTTGTAGGAACGAAATTACAGCACGCTACACTGCAGATAATAATCAGTTTATAATTACCAGAATATGATGAACCGAAACGACGAGACCTCTAGACTGCGATTCTTCAAAAAATTAAAAAGAGATCATGTAGTAACCGCCAGTAATTTTTCAGTAGCAAACTGCCAGCTGCTCTTTTAATCAACGGATAGCACCTTGCCCCTGTTGTTACCACCTTCGACTGTATCTGTCATAGTCATAATAGCGTGCCCAGCACGTATATATAAGTACTACAATATATATATACGAGAGGAAATTGTATAGATATTATATTATATTTGCTACTGCACAAACTGCAGAAGGACCTTCAATTCATTGCGTTAAGCTGGACTACCCACCACACATATATCCGACAGATTTTCTACATCCGCGGTTCATTGTTTCGCCCAATATCATTTTTAAAGCCAACGATAAGCCTTTTCCCTCAACCAAAATGAACTGAAATAAAATTGAAAGAGTAGAACAATTAAAGCAATGCTCTTTCCAATTTAATAATTCCAAAACGAAACTGAAAAGAAGCTTGTAAATCTGCTAGCGACATTAATGGTTGATGGTACAAGAGGAAAACATCCCTGTTGCTGCTGCACACGAAACTCGTGGGCTTGCGTGCGTTGCCTGAGTTTTAACCACATACTACTCCCTGGGATAAGGAAGTCAGCCTAGTCATCCTCATCATCTGCAACATGTTGTATTGACTTTTTTTTCTTATCTTCTGGCAAGCTGCCAATGTCAGTTGCAGTCCGGGAAAAAAAGAAGAAGAGGAAGGAGAGCTAATCAAAATCAAACCATTTTCTTCGTAGAGCCTCATCATCACCATCATCCTCCCCAAAGAAGGAGAGCAGATGGACTGGAAAAGAAACACCACCGAACGACGACGGAGACAAAGGGTCTGCTCACCTAAAGAAGATACACTCACAAGTAGCAAGGTCGGCGGGAAAATCACCACAAGAGGCAAGCACACACCGAGCCGTCTATTAAACACACTGTGAGGAAGGAATCCTTTCCTTTTCTTTCAGATATTGGTAATGGCCATTAGCCATCATCGTCATCATCTTAATGATCCAGTAAGGGTACGCGAGCCCTCAGAGACACATTACATAAAACACAAAAAAGCAATCCCAGACAACCGTCAGTTTGAAAGGAGAGAAGACGCGTTGTAGTAAAAGAGGAACACTGAGAGTAAAATTATACATGGGATATTAAGGTGGTGGTGGTTTTTCTTCTTGCTTCTTGTCTGGAAGATGATGATGACGACGGGAGAACTACTAAGCCTGCAAAGAAACCACAGACGAGACAAAGACAAGATGGAGAGCTGGCACAGCTTTTAGATGAAGCCCTGTGACAAGACATCGGAAAGCGACAGTATTAAGTACACGTCTTCGTATTCGCTCATTGAACTGGAGCCATCTGTGCACATGGGAAGAAGTGAATGGTAAACAGCAGCCGTGTTTCCACGTTCAACTTTTTACGGTGATGTTGATCATCCCTGTCACACAGACGACGACTCATGATTCATAAAACTCATCTTTCTATATGTAGTTTTCTCCACTACGAGATATGCACACATTCTGGGGATAGAGCTCACTCAGAGTACTGCACATTTTCAAGCTGTATGACCGGAAGGGGAAATGGGATGAAGATGCATGAGTCTTCTTACAATCTGTTCGAAGAGGGGAAAACAGAAATGAGGATGTGAGGGATTTTGTTTGATTTTTTTCAGGAACCCTGATGTATCGTATATCAATAGAATCACCATCACCACCAGTTGTACACCCTGCTCAGAACGAGTGGTAGTAGAAGTGTCCCTTAACAAAACAGGCAGAGATCAGTTTTCAACAACTTCCTTATTTCCTTCAGGCGAGTTTATAGATTTCATTACGTTTTCCCAGTCGAGACATGACAAGACATGAGCTCAGCTCGTCAGCGCAATCTGAAACTGATACTTTTACTATCTGATTTAAAGCGCGAATTTTTAGTTTCTCAGGTGCTTTAGTTTAATACGGGTACACCAATACCTGACGTTTAAGGTGGAGTGAGTCCTGCTCACCAAGGCGTAGTTGCTGTTGAGTGGAGCCTTTGTTTTGATATTTACCAACTTGTGTCTTCTTAGGTTACACATTATTGTTTAACTTGGTTTGTATATAATTTTTATGGAAAAATGATTCCAAGAAAGGAGAAGATATCAGGTAGGTATATATAGGTACACGTATTATGTTAGATGAGTTCATCCAGTAAAACCCAGGAAAGACGAGATTTGTAGACGAAACCTGTTCATGTGTGATAGAAGAAAAAATCGGACAGGATAGATGAAATGATGATGATGACGACGACGGTGGTAATAACGATATTGCTGATGAGTATGGTTAGTTATGTACTCTTGACTGACACACTGAATGAATGAAAATGGAGGGATCAAAATACGCGATCTCCTGAGAATCCAGTTGATTTCCGGTCTTTGTTTCATTGTCGTCGTCCTTTCTTAAATAGTAACCTACCCACAGATGAGGTGCGAACCACCCTCCAAATTATTTTACCACGGATAACCTTCATTATCTCTCTCAAATCTTCCTGCTATGTAAACGGCATTCTTTTACACTAAAACAACTTTACAATCGTCAGTTCGTAACAAGTGTTTCGTGTACTCTCACCTCACCTTTACAAACATAACTGTGATTTTTACAACATAACCAATTCTTTACACAGCTAGTTTTCCCCTCATAATTAGTAGTTCCGTGCTTCATCAAGGCCTGGATAAACACATTTATAATTTTATTACCAACATTGGAACAAATAATGTTTTTATTTTTTTAAATAAGGTGTTCCATCTATTTATATATAAAAAGGTTACAGGTAACACGATAATCATATATTCCGAATTCCCACGAAAGTCATTGTGCGCATTCAATGATCCCTTGTGAAACAGTATGTTTGATGCTGTAAAAGACAACAGATGCGAATCTAAAATGTAGTCATTTTAAAAAGCGGTCAAGCTCTCTTTTCGGCCTATCCCAAAGTATTCCGCCTAAAGCTGCCATAACCAAAAACCCCAGTACAAAACGGATTCAGTTTTTAGATTCATAAAAAAAACATGAATAACCAGTTGCACTTCCGTTTTCTCCCTCTCCCTCACACACAACAGCCTTTCACAAAAATGATCAACTGCATGGAACAGATGTGTGGTTCCACAATCATCATCATCATCCTCCTCCTCCTCCTCGATTCTCTATTCATTCATCTGTTGCTGTTACTAAGTTACTAGAGAGTTGTTACATATTTTATGTAAAACATTCTCTCACTCTCTATCGTCTGTTCTGCATCAATGGCGCGCGGCATTGATAGTTAACATACCCAGACGTAGCTGTAGTTTCCCTCTGAGATAAAAGTACTTATTATGGGGGAGGAAGGACAAGGACAGACAGTGGCTTTTCATTTCATCGCCATCTATGCTACCATCATCCCTATATATGATGATGACGAAGGTGTATTGTTATGTGGCATACTCTACGGTACGTACTTAAATGTATGCTGGGCACTCCGATGTTACCCTGTTCCCAGGCTTCATGTACGTCTGTAGAGTGGAGAATGATGTTAGGTTTTTTGCTCGCTTTTCCACCCCCATCATCATCAGTCACAATCATAAAACCAAAAGTGAGCTACTCACTATCAATGACAATACCTTACCCAAACCCATATAGTGGCTTTGTCGTCGGTTTTAATGCAACGTAAAAATGATTTTTTTTGTTCTAATGCAACCATCCAAGTCGCAATGTGGCTGCGGCATCGCGTTACTCTACAGGAAGACAAATATGAGCAACCAAAAAAAGTGGAGAAACGAAGCAGCGAATGAATCAACTTGTTTGTGCTTGTAAACTCGGAGGCCGAATAGTCCGATGCACAGTCATGTGGGTGAGTTGCTGTTGTTTGTGGGGCAAGTCAATGAATGAATATTATTATTATTATTATTATTATTATTAAAATATACATGTAGCATGAATGAAACATGTTTGCATCTTTTATGATATCTCATAGTTCAGATAGGGAGGGTATTCCAGCCATCATTAAACTGTAGATGTGTATCTCTCTGTACCTAAATGCAATTTCAACTCTTTCCACTCGCATTTCCGATTATATCAGACCTGATGCTGATAATGATGATATGTCATGCAGAAAATAGTGACAACGGGACAGCAAAAATGCTAGTTTTTTTCCTTTTCCCAGGAAAGGTATAACAACTCCATGTTTTCGTTTTTACCAGGTCAGGTGGCATAAACTAACCAATGCGGCTGTAATATGAAAGTATGTAGCAGTGTTTTAATCGAAAAATGTTATCGCTTGACGTCATCTCTCTGTATTCTCCACAGCCGTAAAGTCCATGGGTAAACACTCCCCCGTTAGTTGTGTTTGCAGTTTTCCTGCTAGATTTATTGGCGTTAGAATAAATAGACGAAGCTTATCAGTTGTCACTCAGCTGGGGTTGAAGCAATGGTAGTATAGAAATAATGTGTAATTTAGGAATGGCGTGGGAGTTTAATGTTTTGCTATTATTTACTTTGAATCCCACATGTTGGGCGGAAGTGTACACAGGTTTTAATAAAGCTTGACACGATCACCGAGGAAATACCAGATTTATAAATAAAACGTAATGAATGCGGAACATACAGATTGTAAATTTATTATGAACTCTCTTTCAAAATAAAAACCATTGTAGAGCGCCTAACAACAACATGAACAAGGCAACCTTTCTCAAATTTAAAATTCA
Source organism: Callyntrura sp. NNG-2020 (assembly GCA_027744055.1). Lineage (NCBI taxonomy): Eukaryota > Metazoa > Arthropoda > Collembola > Entomobryomorpha > Paronellidae > Callyntrura > Callyntrura sp. NNG-2020. The sequence continues at coordinate 2,868 of JAHZNE010007392.1, read as the reverse complement.
AACTGTGACTTTATTGACAAATTAATAATTTAACAATTTCACAATTTACACAAAATTTGCATATGGAAGAGTTAAAATCGAATATGTATTTTTAAACTAAATGAGATTCTACAATAACTGTGAATGTTTCTAATTTAATTACTAACTAAACAGTACAGAGCTAAGTGCTAGTTCACAATGTTGTCAACTAAAAACCTCTACATTTCCTTATATATATGTATACCACATTTACATTGAATTGATGTAACATTTAATAAATTTGAAACCTTACCTTTGCTTTATAGTGTACTGACAATACAGAAAATTTGTGACGGTCTCGAGCATTTCTACGTGTGGGTAACTTAAAAACTAAATGCTGCACGTACTCTAATTAGCTTACAATTACATCATTTTCTAAATTTTCAAAATGTTTTTCTATGTCGGGTATACGTACGATCTTGAATGGATGCAATGAATTTATTTTTGGCTACTTGTGTGTACATACGGATGTTTATATATTTTAAACGACGAAAACGTTATGGATCCTGGAAAGAATAATTAAGAAAGGGACTTGCTGTTGCTGGTATAACTGGTTGTGATTACTCTTTGATGGATGATGCCATGATTTTACAATTAGCTTTGTTAACTTTTTTAGTACTACTTGCTCTCTACATATTACCCAAAATTTCTTCTTTTTTTCATTTATTTCACTATTTCGTCCGCTTTTAAAAATCAAATTCGGTATTTTTTTTATCGGCAACGTCATAAACCCGTTCCATCAATCGGCCATTTTACCTAAAGATTCACATTCTTTTTATTGGTTGCAAACCGGCGAGTTTGAAGTCGTCGATGAGCTTTTTCCTCTCGTTTGCGCCTGCAGAGATGACAAAGAAGCACCACATATATTTTCCAATGACAAGGAAGCAATGCTAATAAGATTAACAACTCACAATAATAGAAGCCCAGTTTATTGTTACAATTTTGTTATTACCTTGCATATCCACTCCACGGTTTAATCACCATATTTGCTACATCCTTTCCAATGAAAATCTCTCTCAAGGGATTCATAACTTTTCCTGTGGATGGAGCAGCGCTTTTAAATCTCTTCTCCAACCGATAAATATCCTTTTGGCAGGCCCAGTCCATGTGAGTTAGCAGTTGATCGCGACATCGTACGTGCTTTTCGGAGTGCCAAAGGGATTTCCAGTCGTTTTCGTTCCTTTGCAGAAAAAGTACATACAACATGAGGAAACTTAAAAAATTATTAATTGTCATTAGTCACATTCATTTCCTTTAGGATCAAACAGAACATTCTCTGAATACGGCAAGTCCTTGAGAAGTCATTTGCTGTAATCTTTAAAAAGGTCAACACGCGAAGTAGAAATATCTCTCTCCCTCTCTCTGTCAGATTTTCGGATTACCTGTGTGCTACATAAGAGCATATAAAGCAAAACATAAAACATCTCTCATAAAATGGTGAAGCAGAAAAGACATAAAATGAAAGTAAATTAAACGAAAGGTCGTTTATAGTTTATACACACGTTTTGATGACAGTTATGCCAAAGGGCTACATAGCACAATAATAAAAAGGGCGGCTAATGATGATAACACCACGATGTGGATGAAACGACGAGTTATGGTGATGCACCACAGCTACGTTGTAGTAGTGACTGCTGGAAGGGAATAAGCGGAAATATTATCTTGGCACCAATATATTATTACTGTTTGTCCTACGTTTTAAGACAAAGGGATCCCCTGAGGAGAAGAAATAAAAGGAATGGTGGAGATAAACCTGAGAAAGCTAATAAAAAGCTGACGCTAGTGACAGTAAACATAGTAATAATCATTGAACAAAAACCCACACATGAAACCACGTACACGTCGAGGAAAAAAAACATGTTTGCTGTTCTTCGTCTTAGCCCCCTTTCGTAATACAACAAGTTTGCAGGAAGTTGTGATTTTTTCCCGGCAGCTTGGATTATTTACACAGACAAAAAGGTTCATTTGTACAGCAGGGAAAAGTGAGAAGAAGACGTTTTAAGTAAAAAGGATACAGTGGTACAGAGGAGACAACTAAAGAGACGCTGGAGATTCTCACGTGGAATTTAATTCGTTTTGCCGTGAGGCTACAGAGACCAAGAGACGTTGTTGGGAACAGCGGAAAAGGGAAATCGTAATGTGTAGGATGTGTGTTTGTATGCGATGTCAACGTGACAAAGGTGATAACAATGAAACTATTTATTTTATCATACTTTATTTTATTTACCTGAGTTTGAACATTTTTTGCAGATCTGCTTCTTTGACCATGCTCGCAGTTGTAGTGAAGGGTGGACTCGAGGGTAACAGAGAAAGTAGAGCCAGGAAAGCTATGATTTTGTATAGAGTGGTTGCTGCATAGTTAGGGGGAGAAGCCGAGGTAGCTGTCTGGGAAGCTGTGACTGACGATAATCCAGGTGGTGACGGGGGTGCCTCTGCGGTAAAATGTGCAATTGAGAAAAAGGATGACGATGTGAGTGATAATGGTAGTGACGGTAACGACGACGGTGGAAGGAGGGAGTAACAGATTTTTCGTAGCGCTTCCATCAACATTCCTAAATAAAATTTATACATTTTTTATAGTTTTTTTGCATTTTTTATAACAAAGACGTTTATAACGTTTAACAACGAATACGGAGCCGAAATATATGAGCAACACAGATAAAGCACAATATTTTCTACGTTTTATCATCCTTTCCTCTGTTGGTGTGTACATGACGGTTCACTTACGGTTCACCTGAGTCATCAAATTTAATCCTTGGAAGATTATAAACCACCATCGCACCGTGTACCAGCAGAAGCAGCATCATCGGCGGTCTGCTGTTTACTTCATTCATTTTTACTTGCATTTTT
>JAHZNE010007391.1:0-17063 GCA_027744055.1 Callyntrura sp. NNG-2020 | reverse complement strand
TTTTTTTATCTGCCGCCTCCAGCCACACACCACGAAAATCTTCTCTCTTGACTACACAAACAGAGAGACGCTCACATACATGCACACACACACACACACACACACCAGTGTAAATGGTGTTGTCGTTCATCCCCTTCTTCCTGTACATTCTCGCTACTTACACTTTAAAATCATTATCACAGCTTTAAAAATTCAATTTCAAGAAGCCCTATAGCTCCCTTTTGTTGTCCCTATAGCCTCGTTCCCTCATCTCTCTCTCTAGCAAGTCAGCAATTTATTATTTACACATTATCATTTACTGTCAACGTCGTTTTGCGATGTACGCTTCAAAGTGTAAATATAACGCAGGTAGGCAAACTTGCTGTCACAAGTTGAGTGCGACGTATACTTTAAATACGCAGCAATTTTTTTTGCGCAGCTACTAGCCTGCGCTTTTATGTATATTGCCACCATTTTCAAAGATTATCCGTTTTGTTGTTGACTTTATTGAAGTCAACATTCTCATCAACGTGTCGTCAAGCCAAGTACAAAACCAGGTCTGCGATGAACGAAGCTACTTGCCCCACACTGACTGACAGGCGAACGAGAGAGAAGAAGGAAGAAAGAGAGAAGGAGGGAGAGAGAGAGAGAGTAAGTTAAGTGGAAGTAATGTTATGATGATGAGTTACGTATAAAAAGTGTTCGCATCAGTGCGCATTTCATCGACTTCTCAGCAGTGAAAAGTCTTTTGCTGTAGACTACATGAGCACAACGCATATTATTTTATGATTATTGAATTTGTCTATTCAATTACTACAAGAAGCAAAAGCCAGTCAAATGCAGTCAAGTCAATGCTCACTGTGTGTGTATATAGAGCCATCAGGAATGGCATGATGCTCTTCTCCTCTCCTCATCTGTCAATGGTGATGAGGAGGATGCCAAAACATGCCATTACTTCTTCAACTTCGCCTTCTTCTGCGATACCCATGAGGGGATAGCTATAACTGACATGACAACGACAACGACAATAAACCAATCCTTATTGTCCCTTCCCTATGATGACGATTTTGATACTGCTTTGCATTGGGAAAATGCCAGCATGTTGATGCTGGTTATGGAAATTGTTGTAAAAGTGCCCTGTGCGCGGTGCCAACACACGAAAACGAGAAGCAAACACAAGAAGCGCAGAAACAATGTTGTATATACACAAATTTATTTTCTCTCGACGATAAGCATTGCTCACCCTTTAGGAGCATCTGTTTTTTTTCAACCTTTTTCGTGACAACAGCATGACAAATAGGATATGCTGGTCTTACTTTGCCCAAGGATAAATGACTTGTGTAATTACTTGGCAATGTCATTGTGCCCACAATAAATGACCACTCTTTGTATTGCTACAGATTATGTAGCTTCTCAAGCCCGCATGCATGCAACACTACCACTGCAAATAAGTTAATTTGTGGAGAAAGGATTCCCGGAAGTTACCATATAGGCACAAGCCCAAGCGTATGCATGAATCAGGGTAATAATGGTAATCGTAACGTGTAACTATCACAGCACTGCTGTATTTACGAATAAGGACATTGCTGCCATTCCTATTGAAACGAAAACAAAACGGCATTCAAAACGCACCCTTGCTTGGTCAAGTATGTGATTTACCTTTCAGAAAAATGTGGTATTGTGAAAATGACTGGGTAGCATTTTTTTCTGAAGCTCGCATTTTCTATTCCCCTTTACTCACTCTTCTCTATATAATAATTATATTTTATCTGGTCGTTGAAGCCCTTTTCTTGCTGCTGCTGCTGCCTGTTGGATGGTATAATATAATTATTGTAATTGTCGACGACGAGGATTCTTGATCTTGTACAATTAACTACTGCAGAATGAATGACTTGATAAGGGTTAACTTTTACTTACGACTGGATTCATAATGCAAATATTATGCATATAAATTGTGTAGGCACGCCAGGCACGGCAAAGATGATGACGATGATGATAGCCGCACGGTTACTTTACTAGGAGGGTTGTTTTGGTTGGTGGTGGTGGTGGTGCATTACTACGTTGTAAGTGCCTACCTACCTACACAGGATATCCACCTTTTGCTGTCTGCTGCGAGTTGGTGCTCGGTAACTGTGTCACTTTACTTTTACTTTTAACTGCCATATTTCTTTTCATAAAAAAAATTTGCATCCCTGCTTGGATTAGCAACAGAGAGGAAGCAGCAGCAGCATACCAGATAACCAGATGATAATGCACGATTGTGAACTCATACTCAAAAGATGGTTCACTGTATCATCGTCCTCGTCCTCGGCGTCACCGCCGCCACCACCACTAGTAATACTTGCCCAACCACTTCTACTCTGCTGCTATGCTGCCCATTCACAAAACTTGCTTCTTGGCAATTGAATGAAAGAAAGGGCAAGTAATTCCGCCACTTTTGGCAATAGTGCATTGCTCGTCGTATCGTCTTAGAATAATATATGTACCTATCTTGTATGAACCCTCAGCTCAGACTGAACTCGTGGTCGTCCTCATCGTCACGATACACTAGGATGATGTATATCCGCACATCTTCCTACCTCATAGTGCCTTATATATCCCCTTGCATATATCGCCTCCTGATTATATAGAACTTTTTGTTCCTTTGTTTACCCTATGCCACTTAAAAGTATTGAGAATGTCAATTCAATGGTCCCCTAGTCCCCTCCATCTTGAAGAGCTCTTGTTCTATAAGCTTCTTTACCAATAATTGAACTAAAACCAAACAACACCGTGCCGATAGGTATGTTCAGGCTCTTACAACAACTCGCCAGTAAAGGCCTTCCTTGCATCCTTATTTTAATATGGATGAACCCAACAAAACTCGCTGTTTGAAAAAGGCTAAACACATGTGCCATTATGCAGGGCAATGCATGGAGGAAGTGAACAAAGATGAAGGGGAAGTTGTCGTAAAGAAAGCTCTAAACAGGCAGTCATACTACAAAACGTGTATTAGCGCGTTACACATGCCAAGGGTGAATCAGACATGCCGATACTAGTGAAAACGCAGCAAGAGAGAGAGAGAGAGTTCACAAAATAGCGACGACACAATACCACATCCCCACCGCCAAACTTCTCTCAGCAGAGGAGACACACACTACTTCCTTCTCTTTGCACTTGCCTCACATTGCACATTCATCTCCGGACGGAGCGAGACGCACGTTTTTTCTCGTCTTGGCGTGATGTTCATCTTCCTACCTCTTCTCAACGTATTTGTTCTTGTGTTCCCCCAAAACGTAAATCTTGAAAGAACGCCATGTGACTAAACAAACTCTCACACAAATCAAGTCTGCTTGTTTTGTTTTCTGCGGGCTGGCAGTCGTCCTGCTCGGTTACGTGTGTGTGTTCAGGAAAATTTTTATTATTGGGTTTGCGATTGTGTCTATACCGTCATATCTCTCTCTCTATAGATATATCTATAGGTAAATACGGAAGGCCACACGTAAGGGCGTAAATTGAGTGCTGATTTTATTGTACATCTCAGCAAATGGCCGAATCTTCCCCGTAAAAAACTCACAGAGAACACTTTGAAGTGAAATTCTATTTATCTTTGGATTGTTTTCCTTCCTACTTTATACCACTTCTTTTATTGTGTACGGATTTTTAAGCCTGGCTATGTGCGACGAACAGTAAAAACGCTGCTGAAAATTGTTTTTTTTTATCCTTTCGTCAGAGTCCAGTAAACGAAACAACCTTCGTGACTTTTTTTAACTGAATAAACTCGGATTTCTCTTTTGAAATTCAGATTCCCGTCTCTAGCTTTTGTGTTTCTTTTTGGTCACTCGGTGTGCAGTAAACCGCATCAATGAGATTTCTCCTTGGCAGCAGCAAACATTTCATTAAAAGTAGCCGAGAGAAAAGGGCAACAAGAATAACATTAACCTTGTGACGACTCACCTGAACGAAAGGGAAAGGGTTCGGGATCTGGTCGAGGAGCCTCCTTTGAACCGGTAAGAATTTCTCTTTTTTAGGGACTTTTTTTTATTTCTAACCATTTTACTCTCTTGTCCATTTTCGGGTTTGGTTATCATCACTTTGCTTCTCTACTGCCTTTCCTCTGCTTTATCTTTATTGCTATTCCCTTTTAAGTCAAGAGGGACGCATTCTTTATCAAGAAGCTATGATGCTTCTAGATACCACTCAATTGCCGCTTTTTTGACAAAATGACAAGGAAATGAGAGATGATATCCTTGTACCGGTGTTGCGATAAGGAACTCTGTGTTCAATTGAGAGTTTCAATTCCAATTACCAGTAAAAGGTAATTTGAAGCATTTTCCCTATCATCCTCCTAATCAGAGTCAACTTGTGTACGTACTTTGTCCTACACAACTCCTCCGAAAGATACTCTCTATTTAGCTGGGAGACTCTAAAAGCAAGTTATAGTACACCAAATGGCTTTTTCTTTCACTTTCACTAAGAAACTTTTTTTTATATTGCCGATAAGGGTCTCATGGTGTGTCGCGTACAGCTCCACGGGTGAAACGGGAAAGGAAACCCATTACTATTATCGTGGCTGTCAACTGGTTTTACTTGAGTTACCGCCGCCGCCACCATGTCTGCACTTCACGTGTAATTGTACTTGTGTGATATATACACACATACTTTTACGTCAGTGAACATTATGGTTTTGTTATTGTCATTAAATATCTCTGCTGGGCAAAAGCTCCGGTCCCTTTTTACTACTTTTATCGTGTCGTTTGTCTTGTCACATATATTTCTTCTTCCTTCCCTGCCATATTCCGTCTCGGGAAAATATTGCTTCTGAAATAACTACTCCGAGCAAACAAAAATTTCATGGGACATTTTTTTCTCTTTCTTCTGTGATCCTGTCGATTTCTCCTGCTGCTCATTTACCCTTTTTGTCCACTTTGTCATAAAGGAGAAGAAAAAGAAAAATATGTCTGTCGGTATGTTTGGAGGAGAAAACTTTGGAGGAATGAGAGCGACAGGGGCTAGCAAAAGGCTAGCACACAAACAGGACGAAAGAGAGAGAGAGAAAAAAAATGTTGACGGTTGACAAAAAGCTTACGACTTTTTCATTTCCCTCAACACATCTTTTTTCCCTGGTGAACCTTCCCAGCTCTTCAAAACTGCCAGTTTGCAAGCATTTTTGAAACGTCGATCCCCTAAATAAAAAAGGTTGTTTGTTATACTTTTTGGTAGAGAAATAGCTAAATAGAAGGTATCAAACTATTCAAGAAAGTACACAAGTTCAGGGCAAATCTTTGAAAGATATGTCGTCTAAAAAGACAAAAAGTCACCCCCCGGATCCACCTACTATTTCTGGGGTTGACATTCCCTTTCCTTCTCGCGCGCTCTCTCTCTCCCTCTGCTTACCACAAAAAAGTTGCCGCCATCGTGCACAATTAACGCGATTCATGTTTTCCCCAGAAAATTTATGACATCATCGCTAGACTTTAACGGTTCGTTTTGTGTGCAGGTTACCTTACATTTTTTCCCTCATAAAACATCCAACACGGCATAGCACTAAACAGTGGTTAGGCAACGGACTACCAACAAAATGAATCCACCTTATTTATAGGAAGCACACTGGGGGACAGCGCCATGACACGCTACAGAAAATCCCTTTTTACGGTAACCTCCCCGCGTTATCAAGAAAGTCTATAGTCATAATGCCATATCCAACAACCTTTGTTCCTGCTGACCGCGCGGCGTAGTCTCCGTGATTCAAGCAGGGTCATCAAAAGAGACAACACGACAAGCTTCTTTACTTGAAATTGTAATAAAGACGAATGAATTCCCTCTCTCCCTTGGTCTCTCTGTCTCATTGTGTGTGTGTGTACGTTCTTTGAGTTGTGCAAAGGCTCATATTTTTTACTTTCCCCTTCATTCAATTTCCCACGAGCAACAACATGGCTATAAGTACGTTCACATACAAATTTACAACTGGCAAGGGCCAACATCACAAAATAAGATGCACCACCACTAAAACATACACGTACATACATTCTTACAAACAAGACAACCCTCTATAATGTCTGTCTTGTCTTCAAGGATATACCAGGATAAAGGCATGTGCTCATAGAGCACAATACCTCTAAAATGCCATACAACTTTACATACACATACCAGATCAAAAACAAGTTATCCCTTTTTATTTCAGCCTAAAACATACCAAAATGGTTAGTTGTTGTACACCGGCTATTTGGGTATATGCATTTTGATTGCAATTTCATTTCAAAGACACGCACACACACACAGGAGCAAACATGCCAGATACTGCAGATTGTGGTAGTGGCTTTAGATCATTTATGACAATGACAATAGAACATACATACCTTGAACCCATCAGAGAGGAAGAGAGAGAGAGAGAGAAAGGCATGAAAAAATGTTAGGTATTATGATTATTATTTGGCGGTGATAACTTTTTTGCTTGCGGTTGTACTGTCCGTCCACAACTCACAGAGTTGTTGGTTGACTTGCTGTCTTTTTACTACTGGTAACATAATAACCTTGCACGCTTGCACTTTTTGCTGCTACCGTAGCAGCTGCTGCTGCTGCTGCTGGCTGACGATGATGATGATGATGACGATGATATACATGTAGTTTGACTTGTTGTTGATGTGTCCACTAATAATTTTTTCATGTTTTTCATACCTTAACAACTACTACAGGTCACGTTTTATATGAAATGTTCATATTCAGATTGAAAGAGAAAGGACTTGTTATGTGCAGTAATAATGTGTTCAAGTACCTGAGAGATGCATCATTTTTAAATAGAATTTTGAATAGATAAAAGAAACCGCGAGTGTGTATATCATAATCTTGTGTGTGGGGGGTTCACTCTTTTTTTGCTCGGGCTTTTAAATATTTTTTTTCGAGGGGATGCAGTAATACTAAAACGTTTTTGCGTGCGAGGAAAACAAGCAATAAAAAAGGAGGGAACATATATTCTATTGCCGTCTTTATAGCGTCTTTTTTTGTTTTGGGGCTGTTTACGCACTTGTTTCTTTTATATGCTTCATTTTTATAGCGCTGAATTCGGCAAGAGAACACACGTTTTTTTGCTATATAAGCAAGCATTACACAACATTGCCTCGTTTAAACGCTCCACACGCGAGAGAGTAGAAATAAAAAAAGGAACGGAAAATAAGTTTTTTTCAACAGCAAACTTCTTGCAAGTTAGGAAACTGATTTCTTCAATTCTGAAGAAAAAATAGGTACATGCAAAATCCCGTTACCAGTCGCCTTTAAGGATATTCCCTCTGTCCAGCAGAGATTTTCCAATAACAGGGTTGTCATGCGTGAAGCAGAAATAACGCTTGTGGAAAAAAATGATCGTTATATGGCCATATTTTTTTTCTTGGTGATTACAGTTTCAAAGCTCGCGCCGTCATCTTCAATTTTTGTCTTCTCCTTCTCACTGTACTGTTATTCCGATTATTTTTGTACCTTTCATTATGTTTCTATTAGTTTCGCTACAGTAAACCTTATTTGTTTGCTGGCATCGATCTTCGTTGATCCATTTCTTGGAATCCATTCGAACGTACAGTATGCCATCGTCATAATAATCACCGCACACGGGATAAAAGGAAAACCTGACTTGTAATCAAAAAGCAGGCATGGCGCATAAGACAAGCACACAGTAGTATATGTATGTCTGTCCTTCGCTGGAAGATTTCGTGCATGTGGTATACGTGTGTCTGTGTGCATTGAATGAGATCTTCAAAATAATAATAAAATACATCGTAACAGCAACATTTCAGATTTTTTTTCAAAAGCTGCAGGCATTGTTCTTATTTTGTTCCAAGAATGTTGCTGCACTGCTGTCGCATGTTAAAATACTTTTGTTCCAGCCTGGGACACACAAGAGCGGCCCAAAAGTACGTCTTTGGTATTCGGTTCTTTTCTCTTGAATTGCCTAAAGTGTTTTTCCCATCACTGACAAGAGATGCCCTCCAACTTACCACCACCGCCACCACCTCATCCACCTTCTCCTCCTCCTCTTCCCTCCAATCTATTGGAATGTTGTTCTCGTGGTTCTTTGAACTGCGTCCCTGATGGAAACTACATGTATTGTTGGATCCTCCTGACGCACAGGTTGTGTTATATAACAACTGCTGCTGCTACTACTGCTGCTGGTGGTAGGGGTGGCGATGAAAAATGTGGATTACGTGTACAAAATTCCGCCACAAAAACAACCTTCTCTCGGCAGTCAGCACATTCATTTATATGGCACAACAAGGAAATTAAATTCATTCATTGGATGGAAGCCTGTGCTGCCGACTTAAAATTCCATAGAGCACTTCCAAACAGCACAAATGTCCCATTTCTGCAGAGTAAGTGGGCACTATACCCACTTAATTCGGATGTGGGCTTCTCTGATGGATCGGATTCCAGGCAGTTTTTAATATTAGGTGGGATAAGTACCTTATTATTTCAACCCGACTGCGAGCTGCTTCTCTCCGCTTTCTAAGCTTCTGCCAAGAGACGTCCTTCTGTCTCTCGCCAAATATGCAAGTCTAAAATAAATAATGTATGGCACCCAAAATGCTTCACCAATTGTCAGCGTTGTTGAGTAAAAGCAGCAGCAGCAGCAGTAGCAGTAGCAGGATCGTAATCCGCAATGCAAATGCAATCGAATTGATGCCCACAAAAAGATCATCATCAACTGGAAAGCCCGCAAAGTAAATGCGTTTAAACGACCACTATCATCACTCTCTGCAACCATGAATGATGATGACAAGACATCGTGTGCTACTACGATGAGCTTGGGCGAGCTCTGAAATGATGGAACGTTGTAAATAGGCTAGTGGCATGGCTTAGTGACTTTTTTATACAACTACTCGGGCAAACGCTACACAGCGTATTTGATTTTCCTTCATCTTCCCCTGACATGACAGGCTCAACTTTTATTACAAATTTTGCAGTTTTGCTTTGATTTTAGCTGGCTAGCTTGTACAAATGACGGCAAAATAACACGGCTGGTTTCGGGGAAAAGGAAAGAAAAGCTAATAAATTCAAACTAAAGCTCATCTACTCTTTTCTCTCGAGCGCGCACTATGGTGGCGGTGACCCCCACTTAACTGACTCGCCTCCTCTCTCTCTCTCTCTCTCTCTCTGCCTCTGCAATATGATGGGTATCTACCCATGTACTCATGTACATGTAATACGTTTTTCCTGTTTAACATGCCTCTATAAACGTATAACTTTCTTCGTTTCTAAAATTTCTTGACTGGCAGCAGCAGCAGCAGCAGCAGTAGCGCCTGTGATGGTAAAAGTCAGTTGGAATGAAAGAGAAAAGAGAAAGAAGAATGCAAGAAGCCCGGATATTAGACCGACTGATCCACTTTTTCAACAGCAGCCAAGAAAAAGAGTAAACTACAGACACTCACAGAGCATTCAATTTAGATACGTACTATATTCCTCTCCCCTGCTGCGAGCTACTGCTGCTGCTGCTGTTCTCTTTTTCCTGTACGAATTTTATAAAGGCGAGTCCATCACTTTTTTTTCTGTGCCATTCCGTCATCATCGCGTGTTTGCATAGCAGATGATAAACCTATATATTTCACCCAAAAAATATTACACGAGAAATAGACGAGGGTACGTTGTGTTTTTGCTCTTTTCTTCGTCTTTCAACTTTAATAACATTAAGAAAAGAAAAGCTGATGGAGAGAGAGAGAGAGGAGAAAAAAAGGTTTCATTCTCCTCGCTGCTCCATTATATGTATTGCTGGTTGGTGGTAGTAATCTTTTTTATGTTGGTGAGTGGGTAACTCGGTAGATTTATGTGTCTGTTTTTTTCTCTCTCTCCAGAGAAGTTTCTCTGATTTCTTCGCTCTCTCCCTCTCTCTCATCGTCTTTCATTCTTTTTCCTTTGACGGGGAACAACCACGGAGAAAGAAAGAAGAAAGCAGAAAAAAGACGAATAAATAGCATTTTGTAGAAGAGCTTTCTATCTTATTAACTTTAAATAGATAGACAATTTTTATGTATGGATGGATAATGGTGGCAATACCATGTGCTTGTTCATTGTGTGTGTGTGTGTGTGTGATATGCACCAAAACTAGTAATATAATGTATTGCTTGTAAGGCCATGAAGCCATCCATGCCACTAGAGAGAAGAGAGAGAGAGAAAGAAAAGAAAAGCAGTTACAAGACTTCGCTCCCTCCTTTTCTCTTCTTCTTCTTCTTCCTCAGCCGACGACGAGATGTTTTGCCATTACTCCTTCTCCGTCACTCTGTACAAGTCTTTTATACAACACTTTCTTCCATCTCCATGGACACATAGAAGATTCAAGAGTGCCGAGAATAGTCTGTACAAGGGAGACGGAGAGCGGAAGAGAACAAACCTGACTTCTGAATCGAATTAGATTCACTAGAGCAAGTAGTAGTAGTACAGCAGAGCTTGTGCTCATCATCGTATTGTCCTCCTCCTGAACGATTCGATGAACTCTATCTTCACTACCACCTACATATTTTTTCTCTCCTTAGTTAATCTTATCTCTATCTGCTATAGATATAAAATCAGAAGAAGAAAAACATGAGAGAATTTACTCCAGTTACTAGGCACACGCACGCACACCCATCCTACAAACATAATACAGTGTGACAACAGAATAAAGCATTGACATTCAGGTATAACGGTGGCAATGTAATAGACGGTTACTTCCATGGCACTCCTGTTGACAAAGTGCTTTTCAAACGACTACTCTTTTGGGTGCTTCCTTGAATCAGAACTGATGCTGCTGCCGCTGCTTCTGTTGTAGCTGTTGTGTGGCAACACTGCGACACGACGACGAAATCCACTTGAATAATGCCTGATGTCGGCTCTCTTATTCTTCTGTGTAGGCCTGCTGCTGCTGCTGCTGCGGAGGCATAATGCTGCCAATCTAAATTTCGAAGGAAAGTAGTAGCCACCCAATTTCTTTTTTATAGAGAGGAAAAAATAAGCTGTGTATAAAAACTGTAAGCAGCAGCATAACAGTAGGCGTGTTGTTGTCATCATTTCATTGGAAAAAAACATCCGGCATTTTTCAACTCCTGCATGGTAGACACTTTTGTATCGTATGTTCCCATATATTTAGATATATGTGTCACTAGACACTCTGCCTTTTTTGAGAAACCAGAACCAGGAAAACGAGTTGATAAAATATTGCTCCATATCTTGTCCCTCTCCGTTGTTTTAACATGGCCTCTGTTGACAGTTAGGTCAACCTGTAAATATAAATAGAGTCGTATACCTATACGCATCACATCACAACACGACCACTTTCCCTCCCAAAATCGTATGTTTCGTTTGTAGAGACACTAAACAGGAGATTTATGCGAAAGCGGAACGAGAATGCAGAGCCGAGGAAAGTGTTTCGTGGAGAGCGTACATTGGGCTCTTCCTATTGTGATGGGCATGTATGGTAAACAGCTTCTTTGTCGCGTTGTCTTGTTCAATTCTCCACATAAATATCCATCGAGATCCCCGCACACAACAGATCGGCGAAATGTACTGAGTGGGAGAGAGAGAGAGAGAATGTGTGTACTCGCGGAAACGAGACGGAGAGAAAATGGGAAAATAAAAGTGTGGAGATGAGATGAGATTCAATGCATTATTACAGTTTGTTATCATATGTGTGCGTGTGTGCATGCATGTACACCCTAAAATTTCGATGATGACTGTGACTTGAGGTGGTTGGGTGGAGTTGGAGTCCTGAGAAGAGGGCTAAAATGTGTATAAGGTTGTATTAGTTTCCGCTGAAATTGTCAACTTTTCTGGATGCTACACTTGTTCCTAAGAACACTACTACTCTCTGAAGCCAGCCACCAGGAAACGACCGAGAAAGCTCTCTCTCCTTGTTACCATGTTCGCTTTTAGATAGAAAATGGCGTGAGTGGAAGGAAATAATAAAGTATGTTGAAAGCAGACGATGAGGGCATCTGCAAGAGAAAGATGGGGTGTGTATGAGATTAGTTGTTCGCTGCCAGTAGATGCGATACGAGTTTCTTGTTGTTGTTGCTGCTGCTCATGTTATAAGAGCTTCGACGAGATTATATGTTCTTATCATTTCTCAACGGCGCCTTATTGTACTCTATTGTTATTATGTATGTCCTCCTTATTTGTATTTACCTTTTCTTACTAATACCACTACTCTTATTATTATTATTATTGTTTATTATTAGCTCGCTGCTGCTCATACCGCCATAGACGTAGATGAACTATAATTTATACGGAATATGAAAAACACATTTACTAAATTCAAACAAACTTGTTATTGCTCCAACAGCCGTGCACTATAGTTTCTCAGGAAGCTAATATTCTTAGCTTGTCATAAAGCTCTTATTATTATTATTATTATTATTTCTTTTGTTGCTTAGCATATGCATAAGAAGTAGAATGAGCGGGCCAAGACCTAATATAGGGAATTGATGCGCGACAGCTACATTACTTTTATAAAAGAATCAGAATTTAATTCAATGATCTTTTCCCAATCTTCCCCTCCTTGCCTCTTCCCAGTCTTTTCACTATTGTTTGTCTGAAAATGTAGATGCCTTCTTCTGTCAATATCTTTTTCTTGTACGCCTCTTGGAATGTTATCGTGCTATAGACAGCCAAGGAATTAATGGGTTATGATTGGTTTATAATGCGGGAAACAAGGAAAATGAATTTTGGTCTGGGAGCAGCTTGCTCCTCTTGCCATGTCACATTTCATCTGATCCTCGCTTGTGTGAGTTTTCCATAAGCATACAAGAACGCCAACAGGATCGAACATCCAAAGGGAATTCATTTTTTTCGGGAAGATGATAGCATTTTAAGAACACTTCCATATATTGGGCATCGATACACAGCACGACGATGAGGATGACAAAAGCACACATTGAATACGGTGGTAGTGGTGGGTAGAATGACTAATGAAAAGGGAAAAGACTGTCGCATGACATGTCTCATCTTTTTCTTTTCTTATCGAAGGAAACGTTACGTCGCAACTTTTATGTCTTTCATATCGCGTCATACATAAGAAAAAATATATTTTTGTATCGGGCTTCTCGAGGCTGTTGACGAAGGGAAGCCTGTAATAAATTCTACTTTATTTGGGGGAGTTTATGTTCTCAAAAATAGATATAAGGAGCGACAGGGTTCAAAACACACAAAGATCATTTTTTCATATATATTATATATAGGATGAGGCTTCGGTGTTGGTATTACCCTCCCTGTTACTTTGGGGAACTTTTCCAATAATTTATTTTTCACTTACAACAGGCACGACTTCTTTCATATAGATGCATATAAATAGCCTCTGGAGGCATAACTTCCTTTCTCTAGAATATTGCCCCTGCGTTGGCCTGTTTATATACCCTTCTAAATATTTAACACGTGGTGACATCGGCATTATATATTGCCACCAAGTTTCCCAAGACTACGTAATCCAATGTTGTGCTACCATCCGATTTTCTTTTGTACGTATAAAATATGCGGGACCCAGGGAAATTATTATCGGACTGAAAATGTAAAGATAACAAAGGCATATCTTCAGATATAATAAATCCTAATTATAATCCAAATTACCTAGAATTCTGCGTCTTCTACTTTAAGATGAGAGTGAACCTTCTTTGCTATGCAAATTTTATCCCTGAAAAACACACACATACTCTTGCGGGGTGCAATACTTCCACTGTGTAGAGGCTCTCGAAAGCAGATAGAACGCGTAGAAACTCAATTACTCAGTAATGCAGCATGTGAAATGTTACGTACTTGAAATTTAGCCTTGAATTTCACGGGTCCTCGACTATTCTCTTCTGTGCTGTCAGTATGAATTTTTCTTTCTTGTTTTTCAGTTATCATCATGCTCCCTCTTCGTCTGTGTGGACTTCGGTCTATACAGTAAATAGTCAATATAAAACGCATCTCCCTATTGGGTTAAGCTTGTCGTGTCCTTGCTTCCAACGCAACGTTTCGACTTTTTCTGTTTTGAGCAACAACGAATGCCAGAAAAAGACAGTTCATCAAACAATAAAGCTCTATCATTAAAAAAGACTAGTGGTGCGATGGTGCAATGTAGATTTTCATAAGAACTAAAATGAAACGATGTCTCGTTGTTGATAGTTATAGTAGCGATGTGTAGATAGGTATATACTTGATTATTATACCCATTACTACAACAAACAATGAGAAAAGAACAACAAGAAAGAGAAAATGCTTCTGACAGAAGAGAGAGAGAGAGAGAGAGGAAAAGAGAAGTGATATTAATAAAGCTTCAGCTACACACCATTTATCTACACTTTCCCGCTTTTATAATGTTTTTTTCACTCTCCGCAAAAATTCCATTTCGTTCTTCCCCAAAAACCCTTTCGTTTGTTGGCTTCATTTCCTTCCCATTCTTTTTTTCACAAATGGCATACCGCTCCAAACTAAATGTATTACGAACGTACAAGGCTGATGTACGTTTTTGCTAGGCTCGTGTGAAGAGAAAAGCAAAGAAAAGAGGTTTTTCATTTTACCGGGATGATGATCCAGATCGACCCATTCACTCTCCAGTTTGTGTGTCTTTGTTCCTCCACTCCTCCTTTGGTTTAAGTTTGATGATATGGTGAATAAAGCAAAAAAGACATTCTGAATGAATGATGATGAAAATGATGATAAGGAATGGATGGCTATAATGCGAGAAGGGAGTGCGGTAAGATGGGACAAAATGTAAAGCAATGAATATAAAATGAAAAAGCTGCTGTGTAATAATCAAGCCCTGATGACGGCACTGCTGTGTTGTTGGAGAAAGTTCTGAAAACGGACTTTTTGATCTTTGGAAGATGAGTGGCTTCAATGCGTTTGCTGGCTTTTGGGTACAACAGCCAGGGCGCAAAGGGAAAAAAGTGCGGGTTGGAAAACAAGAGAGGCGAAAAGAAAAGTGAAAAAGATGAGAGGGATATAATATATGGGAAAGTTGAAAACTCAAAGTTTTTGTTGTGTACTCACTACTCACTCTCCTTGAATGTGTATCTAAACGTACACATGACTTCTACCATCATCATCGTCCGCAGCAGCATCATTTTCATCTACTTGTGCCCATGAATACGCTCTCCCTCTCTCTCTTCTCTTCTGTAGGCTTTCTCTGGAGGAAAAACAGTTTCCCCTTCGCCCCTCTATCCTGCCGTCCTTCTTCCTGTCTCCATCTCTTTCCCTCTTCTTATTTCATCTCGACAGCAGCGGCAGCAGCAGACACAGTTCTTTGATTCTCAAGGATTTATTATTCACTCAGTCATTGCTCCATACTCCGTCATCATAAGTACTTTAACTGCTACTCATACTATTATCATTATTTAGGCCTGCTTTCTACCAAAAAAGATTTTTTTCCCTTTAAACTCGCTCGTTCGCTCTTTCTTTGACTTTGTCCTTGGCTTTTACTTGCGTGGATGGAACTAGTAGCTACAAAGTGCTGTTCAGCCACCACCAATGAGACGCTTGTGTATTATTATATAACACCACACATCATTTTAGAAAACTTTGGTTACATATTGACTGTAATGGGCTGTAACATAACGACCACTATTTTTTTATTAAATACTATAACTAATTACCTCTAGTTCCAAATTGTTAATTACCCAAGAATAAAATATACATTGACTGTTTCTTTCCTCTAGTGTAGTGTTTCAACGACACTTACAAATTGTATTTGAAAACATCCTTTATGCACTGCTGTAGGTGTTAAGTGCTCCAATATGTATGTTTGAGTATCTTCGTTTTGTTATTCTACAAAAAAAGCAACGACATTAACATTCGCTGGGTATCACATGGCTACTTTTCAACAATTACAATAGCCAATAGTTAATTAAATATTTTGTTCACTTATCCTGTGGCAATATAATGCTCTTGCATAATATTGTTATAATTTGTTTCCAAGGTATTCATTCATTCATACAAGCGGTTTTTTCAACTTCCATCCAAGATCCTTTACTTTGTGTAGAACCCACTTTCCTAGACCCCTCCATGGACTGGGGTAATAGGAGCTTATAAACATTCGACTCATAAATATTATTTAAAGTAAAGTAGAATTTAAAGCACGTAGTCTCCAGTAGTACCAATAACGTTGTACACAACACTCCTTTTATTCACTTATTTTCTCCGCCAAAGTTTTTCCACGATTTTCCCTCCAATTTTCTTTACAATTTTTTTTATTTTTCAAAATCCGCTTTCAAAGTCAATCAGTAAGAAACTGGATTTTCCTTTTTCTTAATTGCAATAATATATTATGTATATATAAACGAATACACGCACGACTAGGCTTCCCTGTTATACTATTTATCCCAACTGTTCCGTTAAACGAAAATTGGATTCTTTCTTTCCATTTTCCTATCACATACATATTTTCTCGTTATTATTAATAGGCTTCGTCTTAACAAAAATTGTCTCTTTTCAAAACTTTTTCGTCATTTCGCTCGAACATGATGGAAAGGCCTCGATAAATACAGAGCCATACAAAAGCGTCTTTCCCTTTTAGAGAACTACGCGATTCCGACCAAATTCCAATTCCAATAATCTAATAATTACTCTTTCATTACGACTACCACATTTCCTACACGACGGGAGATGAAGAAAACTAGTTTTGCTTTTCCGGTGGTTCCCGTGTCACCCATCTGTACATGCACGACATCATTCCAACTTTATATACATATCCTCGTCGTCAATACAAAAAGTAGTTACGGACATTATGACATTAAATGACTTTGGCAGGTTGCTGAAAAAAATGGTTCCTCTACCACGAAACTTTTCCCCACGAGAACAAATCAAGTTACAAAATGTTCGTGTTCAGTACGGATGGGAATGTGCATGCAATAGTAATAATAACTACGGACGGAGTTAGTCCCCCTCTCCCGCGTGCGCTTTTGCCAGTTCCTTTTTCGTACTTTGAGTTTCTCCACGAGTCTATGTGCCTTTATGTCACCAATTGGGAAATTGTTTCACTTTTGCAGGATTCTCTGGAAAAAATTCCACCCTTTGCAAGTTAGCGTTCTCAGCATGTCCGCGGACTCTTAAAAGAGCTTGCCTAAAATGCTATGTGCAATTACTCGCAAGCATAAAAATGTGCATTTTTTTCTCCT
>JAHZNE010007390.1:0-16445 GCA_027744055.1 Callyntrura sp. NNG-2020 | reverse complement strand
CCTTTCCCATGCCTCCTAAGAAGCAAGGGACGCCAAAGTCTGCTGCAGAACCACATTCGAAAACCACTGAAGAAGGATACGTAACCACAGATAGTGACGCCACCGAAAAGGTAGAAGATTCGCCTCCAAAATCGGCAGCCTCTACATCCCAAAAACAGCCGAAACCAAAACCAAGGAAGAGAGGAAGCAAAACTAAAATAGTTGTTCCAGCCACTAAACGCACACCACCCAAACCAAATCCGAAGCCAAAGAGGACTCAAGTCAAAGTTACCATGGCTACAGCAACCATCGGAACTCTCCCAGCATTCGATTCATCCGTAGATGACTTTGCTATCTGGGAAGGCACGTTTCAGTCTTTTCTAGCTGCAAATGCCCTGGATCCAACCAACACGTCAGACGAAAAGCGTTGTCATGGGATCTTCCTCTCATCCATCGGCCTGAAGAATTACGCCCTCCTGACCAGCTTGTGTGCACCGACCGCACTTGCAGCGTCGTCACTAGCCACACTGATTGGAAAGATGCAGTCTCACTTCAAACCAGCCCCTAAAGTTATTGCCGAGCGATACAAATTCATGGGTAGAAAACAGCGTACAGGAGAGTCAGCTTCGCAGTTTCTAGCTGCATTACGGGAACTAGCAACCCATTGCAATTTTGGAACCGACCTGGAAATGCGTTTACGGGACCACCTCATTTACGGTTTGTTAAGCGAAAGGTTACAATGTTCACTTTTTGCTCGGGATGATAAAATTAAACTTGATGAAGTAATGCAGATAGCCATTGCCACAGAAACAGCAGAAACCAGCACAGCCCTGGTTAGACAAGCATCAGGATCCCACTCTGCCCCAGAAGCAGTACAGAAAGTTGTAAGTAGGAATCAGCAGCAGCAGTCAAAAAATAGAAGGCGAAATAATCAGCAATCACAGTCCGCCCCTAACGAAGGCAGGTACCAGCCAAATAATAACAATAACAATCCAAATTCTAATACTCGAAACTATCAACAGCAAAGTAATCAGCCGGCCAGTCAGACTCAGCCACAACAGTCGTGCCAGAATTGTGGTTCAAAGTCCCACTTCAGAGCACGTGACTGCCCTCATCGAAATATTGTTTGTCGGTCTTGTGGAAAATTGGGACATTTTGCTCGTTTGTGCAAGTCACGTCCACGACAACAACAGCAACGCCCACCAGCCACCACAAACCATGTTCAGTTTGCTCCTGTTACTGACATTTGCCATGTATCCACCGTCAGCAAACTGACAAACACGATACTGCTTGAAGTCGAAGTCAATGGTGTTCCCACCACGATGGAGCTTGACACCGGATGTCAAACTAGCCTCCTCTCAGTTGAATTATGGAAGCAGATGGGCTCCCCTCCGCTCCAGGAATCTCAACACACCATTCGTACATACTCCAAGGAGACATTTCGTGCGATCGGTGATCTTATTTGTACAGTAAAGCACAATGATCAGACCATTAACACGAGTATACCTGTAAGTCCATGGGAGTCACTGTTTGGCAGAGACCTCCTAGAAGTAATTAATATAAATTGGTCAAAAGTACAGCACCAACTTGACAGAAGCAAACAAGTAAAATCTGTTTCAAGCAGTGGCCTTGCTGCTCTGCTTACCGAGTATGAAGATATTTTCACAGCCCCAACGTCGTCCGATCGTATCAGGAATTTCCAGGCGCAAATTCATCTAAAGGAAGATGCCGTACCTAAATTTCTCAAAGCACGACCATTGCCGTTTGCAATAATTGAGAAGGTTGACCGTGAGTTGGACGAAATGGAAAAGTGTGGATATATTACCAAAATTGACCACAGTGAGTGGGCATCTCCTCTTGTCGTAGTGGCCAAGCCAAATGGTAAAGTTAGGATCACTGGCGATTTCAAACCGACTGTCAACGCCCAGCTCAACGTCACCCAGTATCCTATAGCCATTCCTGAAGACACAATCACAAAAGTAAGTGGTGGAGAACAATTCACCAAATTGGACGGAACCAACGCGTATCACCAGATGCCTGTAGCACCCGAGTGTCGTAAATTCCTGGTAATCAATACCCACCGAGGCCTCTACCAGTATAATGTACTGCCCCAGGGTATTGCGTCCGCTCCAGCAATATTTCAAATGTTTTCTGACACCATGCTCCGGGACATTCCCATGACAGGCACATACATTGACGACACCATTACGTCTGGAAAATGTGAAACAGAACATTTAAATAACTTGAAACTAATATTTAACGAAATGAGAAAATATAACTACAAAATATCGAAAGACAAATGTGTATTTGTACGTGATAGTGTCGAGTTTTTGGGCCACGTTGTGTCCAAAACTGGAATCTCCACGAGTCCTACAAAAATAAATGACATTAAAAAGTTAAAAGTTCCCAGTAACGTTTCTGAAGTAAAATCATTCCTTGGGCTAATCCAGTTCTATTCCAAGTTTATTACTAATTTGTCAGATATAGTTGAACCTTTACACAGACTAACCCGAGATGATGTAGATTGGATCTGGAGTTCTGCCTGTCAGCAATCATTCGAAAAAGTAAAGCAAATCTTATCGAAAGCTCCAGTTTTAGCACATTTCAATTTTCAACTCCCTCTTGGGATTGCCGCTGATGCTTCCAGTACCGGACTCGGTTGCGTGCTCTACCACAAATACCCGGATGGCTCCGAACGCCCGATTTCGTACGCCTCTAAGCTCCTCTCCAGGACTGAACAAAATTATTCTCAAATTGAAAAGGAAGGGTATGCAATTGTGTACGGCATAAAACGATTTTATAAATATCTTTGTGCACGTCAGTTTACACTTGTCACAGACCACCGGCCCCTCTTGAAGATTTTTGGTAATAAGTCACAGCTCCCACCGTACGTAGCCACTCGTTTGCACCACTGGAGCCTCTATCTAAGCCAGTTCCAGTACACCGTGCAGTACCGCAAGTCAGCTGATCACGGAAATGCTGATGCACTCTCTCGCCTCACCACCAATCCGCCCACACCAAACCACCACATCGAACTTGTAATCAATCAGCTCGCCACACAAGCAGTTGGATTGTTGCCGGTTACCGCCTCCACCATACGTAAAGCCACTTCCCGTGATACCGCTTTGTCAAAGGTTATGCAACTGTGCCTCTATGGTTGGCCACCGAACCTCCGATCAGAGGATTCCTTTCTCCAGCCGTACCATACACGTAAAGATGAACTTACTATTGTTCAAGGTGTCTTACATTGGGGCATTCGTGTAATTATTCCCTCTAGCATACAACCACAAGTCCTGCAGCAATTGCACGAGTGCCACTTTGGAATAGTGAAGATGAAGGCACTTGCGCGTCAACACGTATGGTGGCCCCAAATCGATGCACAAATTGAAGAAACCGCCCGATCCTGTTCCCTGTGTCAATCTAACGCTCCTAACCCACCATGCAAGGACACCACTTCAACAGCAGTTATTGGAAAATTCGCAGATGCAATTTCACGATTTGGATTACCCCAGCAGATTGTTACTGACAACGGTCGTCAGTTCACATCAGCAGAATTTGAGCGCTTTTGTAAAATTAATAAAATTAATCATGTCTTGTCTTCTCCATATCATCCTAGATCGAACGGAGAAGCTGAGCGCTTCGTCCGTACTTTTAAAAATGCCATGAGAGTGACGGATATTCCCCCAAACCTTCGACTGGCAAGATTCCTACTCAACTACAGAGCCACACCACATACTACTACTGGAGCTACGCCAGCCGAATTATTACAGAAAAGGAAACTTCGCACACTTATCGATTTGGTGCATCCAGATGTCAGTGCCACCGTAACAAATGCTCAACAGCAACAAGCTTCGCACTACAATCACCGTGTTAAGATGAGAACGCTATATCCAAATCAACCCGTGTGGATCAAACTCTTTGCAAAAGGAGAAGAAAAATGGTCATCAGGCATCATCATCCGCGCCATTGGTCCGGTGTCCTACCTTGTCCAGGTGGGTCAGCGTCAGTTCCGTCGCCACGTGGATCATCTCCGCCTAGCAAGTGATAAGTCACCATCGGCACCACCGCCAGCCCAGTCAACCTAACCAGAATTATGCTGCCCTTGTTCAAGGTCCACAGGTCATCGCATCATTTAGGTTGCAGCTCGCCGTGTAGGAATTCAAAATTAGTTTTTCTCTAATATGTATGTTTCAGATAGGGGAAAGTAAATGTAGAATATGTTTATTAGTTTAATTCCTGGCTACCCAAATCTTGCCAATTGAGTAGCCGCCTCTTTGTCTACATCTAATTAATATCGTACGAGCACGGCTTCACTGTGCTCACATTTACTCAAGTTGTAATTCTTACTTCATGTCAACCAGTCTTGACATTCCTACTTTGCTATCCTAAGAATAAAGTCACTACTCTTTACCACTCCGCTTCAACGTGTACCTTTGCATTATCTGTGCTCACGGCACGTGCAAACACCACAATACACGCATATCTTACACTCTTTATGAGCAGTCATTACACACTGGTTTCTTTCTCCTCCACTCTCCCGGTATTCCTGTGTCATACGAGATTTTATACGGGAATGAACCTTCAATGACAACAGTTATTACCACAACTTGCTCCCTTGCCTTCTCTCTCTGTCGCTCTGTTCCTACTTGCAACGCCAGCAATATATTCTGATAATAATGATAACACTGAAGTGAAGTCGCTTCCGATCTAGTAAGTACGAATCACCGACTCCCCAGACGTTCATACGTACACGTATGCAGAGAGAACATCACAAGTTCACTTTCCCGTGATGTGCTTTTTTGAGGTAGAGCAGTGTAGACAAGCTTAATAGTGTCGCAAGAGCAGACTATCGCAAGTACGGGAGCGAACAAAGTTGTTGATGATATCGGATCAACCCTTTCTCGCACAGAAGAGTCTATACGTTGCGTTTTACCTCTTCGTATATTTTATGCTTATACGAGTGTGCAACTTCATTTATCTCCTAGCATATAGATGCAGGGAGTTTAATGTCAGATGGGAGAATCATCAGCGACCGAACTGCCGGTAGAAGAGTGGAATTACTCATGACAGCACGCAACACATCGGTGACAAGGGTGAAAGCATGCATGCATTCATGCATGACTCAAGCCTAAAATACAACAGACAGATAAAGCAAATCGTATCAACATAGAGCTTCGCTGTATTTGCCTGAATTCCTTTTAAAAGAGAAAGGGTAGATAAATGGACGAACACAGTACAGTGAAAATACGGATGGATGTGGTACTTTACCAGCGCTCCGAGGTGTGTATGCTGTTAAAATTCACTAGGAGAGGTTGCTGTATCCAGTTGTAGGAGCATTACACGAAACGGATATGTAGGCATTGCATCTTTCCTTCTCGCAGGCATCACTCTATTAGCCCTATTAGTTTAATTGGATAGATGACTGTATTCAAATAAACGCCAGGAGAAGGACTGATGTGTTGTTGATAGTGAGAGAATCAACTTTATCAAGTTCTCGCGGGAAACAGATGTACGGCTATTTACGGATGCTATTGAAAAGTTCCCAGAGAAAATGACCCTCTTCGCGCAGTTAACATTTCCACAAAAACCTCTGTAAAGGCAGACAAGCGTGTATAGTTGATAGTAGGCTTTCTCAATCAGTCAAAGTCATGCCGGAGCACGATAATCATAAAAGCCACGGCAATGCCGTACGGTTTCTATTGCAGTTTTGTATGGAAATGAGCGGAATAAAATAAAGCGAAACCAATAATATCCACTCATTTCATTGGACAACTACATACAAAATTGACTACGGTGTGTATTGAGGTACATATATTCTTTAACTTACTGCGGATGTTCACCCGGATGGATTCATGGAAAGTTCCAGGGATGGAGATAACCCTTTGCCTTACTCACTACTACATGGTAAACAGCAGAGAAACAAACCCATAGACGTCATATCTCTCTTGTTGTCACTGAAAATGAACAGGATTCACCTGAATGAAGGCACAGCTACCACCGTGTGCCATACCCGATGTAGATAATGTACCGACCTAAGATAAAGAGGCACTATGTTCTTTCGTCGTCTGGAAATTGAAAACATCTCCGCTGTATTACACGATTTCATCAGCGAACCGTGTGTGACTTCAAACAACTCTTGTACATTTTGTTTTTTCCCATCACTATTTACATAGCATTTTCTCTGGCTCTGCGGCTCTGTTTACATTCCCATAATGCTTTTCCGAACAGCGACTTCAGACAGTTCCTGAAATGCAATAATAAAATCGACATTTTTGCCGAAAGCTAGTAAGTAAAGTTTAGTCCGCTTAGTAGTCGTGGTTGTAGTAGTAGGCACCAAATGTCTTCTTGTTACTATTCTCTTTCAGCATTTTTCATCTGGAGAAAAGTTCACCAGTCGTTGTGTAACAGAAAATAAAAGGTAGCGCAAAAGAAACCAATTTAAACTTTACTTGAGTAAACAAAAATGACATCATGTTAGATCTATTGTAAGAAGAGGTGTACGTGTGAGGTAAACATGAAACGTGACCTAAGTACCTGTCAAGCCCAACGAAAGTCACTTTGTAGCTTCGTCTATTTCTATTTCTCTGTTAGCTTTTTTGTAGACTCTCGTTTGCATAAACAAAAATGGAGACATCAATGTTTAATTTAATACATAACATACAGCGGTGACGGGCAACTTGCTCTACTGACATAAACACACGTAACAAAGTTTACACAATAAAAACAAAAGACGGGGATGCGAGACAACACAACAGATATAGGTGTTCACAGCAAAAGAGAATTGTACACGCTTTGTCATATTTATAATCTGTTCCTTCTCTGCAGGCAAAACGAGAATGACGACAAGAGAAACGAATGTATAAGTGTAAGAGGCAACAAGATTTTCCACAACTGTTTCACAGTGCAAACCCACAAAAGCGGGACAACACAGCAACATTAATAATATTCATAAAACACTCAACTCTGCTCCAAACTAAGGAAAGTTTTTAAGTCAAGTAATATGAAACTTGAGCAACCTGCCGTCTGTATCTAACTACCTTTTGTTCAGTTTTAGGTCTAGAGAGAGAGGGAGAGAGGTGTATAATTCAAGTTTATTTATGGGGTTTCCTACCGACGTAGAATGGGTTCACCTGTTTTTTTTTAAATAAATGAGTTTTAAATGTAGGCTTTCACTTGTCGTGTCGCTTCTAGTACCAACCAGCAGAGTGGCTATATGAGCGGAAGAGAAGACAGCTTCTCCATTAGTCAAATGACAGCGAATGTGGTGGTGTTGGTGTCTGGTACAGGCAGTGCAAAGCGGAATAAGCGTTGCAAAAACGCCTAACACTTTTAACACTGTACGTGCACCGTGTACCGGTGGTGGGACTTTGCAATTTCTCTGGTGCTTTATGGTGAGCCAGTGAATCGGATGCACAAGTAATGCAGAAGCCTAGAGAGAAGAGAGGATCCCTCGGGGATACTTTTGCATATTTATTTATGAGCTTTCTATCTGGTCGAGACAGCCACAGCACACATTTCAGAATTCAGGGCAGTTGGGAAGCAGTATTCACTAACATGAATAAAAATAATTTGTTTGAGGGACGGATGAGGTATGGAATGGTACCCTAATGTGGTCTAGGTGAGCTGGTGTCCAAGGCTTGGGTAAAGTTATTATGACATAGAGAGAGAGAGAGAGAGAGAGAGAGAGAAGGAGATTCTCCCTTAACCGAATCGGGACAAGCACAATTTCATGAAACTTTTATGCTATGCTACACTACTAAAATAAACACGTACACAAACATATTATACGAAATTGGATAAAGAGGAAGTATATAGGTACTTTCCAGGGAACAATGAGTACCGCTGTATTAGCGTAATAATGATATATGTGTGCTCTGCACTATAAATGTGATCCAGGAACTTAAATTTAGAGAGGAAGATTTAGCTGCGTCGTTCATTTTAACCGGTATTGATTTTTCGCCTTCTCATTCAACCGGGCTTAATAATTTATTGATGTTCTCTTTTATGGATTTCATTCTCAGAAATGGGAAATTCGAGCAAACTATTATTATGAAAGGTTATGGAAGTACTTGCGAAGGCAAAAGTCGTTACAGAACAAGCAATTTTGGCAGATGAGCCCAGAATCCAGTGGAAACGGAAATGGAATCGTAACGGGGAATGAAAACAGTAAAACTGCGAGACTAGCTATCTTAGAAACTTCATTGGAATAACTTCATTTATTTTTAGGAGAGAGATATACCACGGAATCCGTGTTATTACGACTACGCCTGGTGGCTTTCTAATTATCTTTGTATAGACTCGACGAGAAAGCTGATACAACACGGCGCAGTAGTTGTTTTATGAGTTGGTAAAGTGAACGATTAAAGTCGTACTGTTATATTCACTACATGGGACAGAATGTGCGCTTGAACGTCTCGAAAATTTTGTTGATAAATATATTTACGATAAGCAATTTGCACTTGAAGTTAATTTGTTGCTGCAAATGTGTCAGCATGATGTCTGCTCAGATAATCAGCTTAATGCAGTAGGAGGCAAGGAGAATTAACGGCAATGGCTGAACTGTGGTAGGTAAAACGTTGTATGGGGGCTTTATGCAAAATCAGTAAATGTGTCCTACACCGTCGTTCTCACTTTTAATCTTGCATTACAATTTATGAACCGCACACCGTTCTCCCATTTGTTATTTGAACTCTGGGGTGCATCAATACAAATAGCAACGCATGTTTAAAATGGTTAAAACTTTTAACAAATACGACACCCCACACGTTGGTAGTAGGCAGGCATTCGAATTTGTGTCTTAAGAGTTCACCAAGCTTGTGTGCACGCATGTAAGTGTCATTAAGTTTAGCGACAATATAAATGCGGTAAAAAGAGGCAGAAAAAGAAGCCGATGACGAGGTAAAATATATGCGCACATTGGCAATTCGACTGTGTTCATCATGAGTTGTTTTGTGGTTTGATGCTTGTACTCGAACCATTCCACTATTTACCTAATGGATTTCGCAATAATGGTGCTAACTGGTCTGGCAAATGAGCTCGTAAAGTTCACCAACAGGGAAAACGCTAATGGTCCTAATAAAACCATCCTTGTTGAGTAATTTATTAGTTACGCCGACGAACAAAATGTTCTATAATTCCTTTTAAACGGCATTTTTTATACGGAGCAACAATACACAGCTTAAAGCAGGGACAGCAATACACAAAAGACCAACTGTAAAAAACTGTAAAAAGTAAGTAACCTGACAGACGGAAAGACTGTTTTTATTTACCCAAGTATTCAACCAGCATTCTTTAGTCGTTTGCTAACGACCAAAATACATAACATGACTCAACTTAACATCAAACGCTGTGGTCGCACGTGAATAAACGGTTTTCTATTCAAAATTGAATGCTCCATTAATTTTCTTTTTTTCCTTTGTTAAACACTCAAATGTACAAGTAATATTGCATAAGTAATAGAGAAATAAATTATACGCATCTACGTACTTTGTAATACAAGCACTTAAATCTGGGCAGGGACGAATAAGCGAATACGTTCTTTCCGCAATTCCAAGAGAACGAACAATTGTGCGAAGAGATGATTTTTTTAAATGTTGTCTGTGGTGTATCTCGCACATCGGCAATATTTTCTGCAAAAACAATGTCTGCAGGCGATTTGCATAAAAATCTCAAGTGGTACTTAAAACTTTATCAAATGAGCACATTAAAACGTCTGCTGTGGTTGTTAGTTATAATAAATTAGTCTCAAAGGAGGGAAATAAGTAAAATGCGTCACTATTATATGTCGTATTGTATGTTGTATTGTGACATTGTTTGTGTTGTATGATATGAATTTATAAGTGATTCGCTATTATACACTAACGAGCACATAATATTTTCATTAAATATTCAAATGCAGTGTCATTCCTTGTTTGACGCTTATTAAAATGGACTTTACTACATTACACTGGTGTTGGCGAAAGGGTAAAAAAAGTAAGAGTTTGCAAGGAATCATACTAATTACAATCATTTGTTAAACAATGAGGTACGTCAATGTTGCCAGTTAATGAAAAACAAGAAAATCACTACAAAAAAAGATTGAATGAAACCTTGAGTTTTCTTGCCTGTTTCCGAAACAAATTACACGGCAGTAGTGCAAAGGTACATGTTGCTAACACAGAAGCAATCACTGCACCATGCTAAATTGCAGTAATGAAGGGTTCTCTGTGGGTTTTTCTTTTGGCACTGTACCACACGCGGAGATAATGCCATATAGGCATGCTACGAGTTTTCATCCATATGAATCAGTCATTACTACTACAGTGCATGTATAGCTTGCTATAATGGCTGTTTTCTAAGTCAGATTATACGTTTACAAACATTTATGCACTAATAGCACCGTTATTTTTTTTCGCATTTTACTCCTGTAATTATAAGTGACTTGTTGTAGTACAACTTCTCTTTCAATCACTTCTGGTATTATGATACGCAGAAACGTAGTAATAGATACGCTGGGACTTGTGCTGACAATTATGATGCGGTAATATCATTACGTATGATTATTAAGATAAATTGCCAGTATTGATGACAGCGAAAAGTTGACAATCTAACGGAAGAAAAGGAAGAATGACAGAAAGTAATGCACTGTCTCTACAGATAAACCTGTAAGGAAGAAACATATGTGCAAATGCATAAATGTTACCGTAAAAGCCCTCATGTGCCACTACCAGCAGCTGTGTATATCTTAAGGCCGATGGCGTAACGATGAGTAGTCTCTTGTGCGGTACACCCTATAATCACGAACTCAATATATCCTTATATGCTGCAGTGCCATGTCATATATCTTCTCACCTTACCACAAAAGTAGTTGTGAATGTGATGTTGCGAGTGTTTTGGTGCTATATGGTTGACTAGTGAAAGTTGACTTGAATTAATGTACTGAAACTTCGTAGAGCTGCAGCTGCTGCAGAAATGGATGTCCTGCCTGCCACCATCCGCTACCTGCCACCTTCATTCGCACAACCAAATATATATAGACCTATGGTGCGTTAATAGTAGGAAAAAGCGACTATTAACATAATTTACCATTTATATTCGTTTTTCCGTGTACAGATTAGTTTACCACGTCATTTTGCTCCTACACTCTTGTCATCCTTGTGTATTATGTATAATCATTCACATTCATACCACACACCCAACGAGACAATGGCAACGAGGGGCCCACACTTTGCAGCTTATTCGCCTGGTACAACCAATGCCACTTAACAGGAGAGTAGTAACATTTTGCATGCTTTTCAGAATAATGTATTGCCATTATCATACTGAATGAAAAGAGGAAAGACTTGCAAAGAAAGAGTCACCACCACCAGTCACCACTGCAGGCACGCCACACTACCAACAATACGTTACAACGGGAAGAAAACATGAAGTGGAATTGTCAACTTGTTCACGGCATTCACGCAAAATGTCTTTAGGGTTCATTTGCGTCTGAGAAGAATAAATTGTTGATGGGAAGCTCTTCTTGCTAATTACCCGTGTCCAAGGGCTTGTCACAAGAAAGTCACAATAACTTTTGTACTCAAGCTCACTGTCAGTGAACACACAAAAAATGCAAATTGTCAGCCGCTAAAAAGTTAAAAAACACAAGAGTTTATTCGACGTAACACGCTGCCTAAGCACGACACATGTCCCAATACATTACAGTCTGAACGTTGAAATGACGATGCCTCATTATTGAGCATTTCCCGGCAACATAATGTGCCTTATAACTTATGCCATGCATAATTTTGTACACAATGCTACAAGCTAATCCGTCTGAGCTGTGTAGAACTTATTTTACAAATGATTATTCTTATCAGATACGACGAAGTTGAGACAGCATGACTGCAACATTTATTGCTGTCATTGCAAAGAAAAGTAAAAAAATACATGGGAATGAGACTAAAATTTTGTATGACAAATACAAGCTATGTTTTTACACATTTTAAAAGTGTTTGCAATAAATGCTACTACAAGATGACTCCCACGTTGAAGTTCACGGCTGCGAACACAAAATGCGTTATAAATATTTATAAAGAGCCAAGATACCAATAACCTAACATGTCTTGTCCTTTTCACATCTCCTGACGGCTGTTGTAACGACTATTTACCTTGGTTCCTTCCTCACTTTCAATGGAATGATGATGAGTAAATCCATAT
This sequence comes from Callyntrura sp. NNG-2020, assembly GCA_027744055.1. Taxonomy (NCBI): domain Eukaryota; kingdom Metazoa; phylum Arthropoda; class Collembola; order Entomobryomorpha; family Paronellidae; genus Callyntrura; species Callyntrura sp. NNG-2020. Next base: position 4,289 of record JAHZNE010007390.1, on the reverse strand, counting down.
TATTGTTTTTGATTTGGGTTACAACCGAGGAGATTCAATACTTTTTAACTTTTATACTTATACCTACGTCATAACCGCATGCATGCGATGGTATCTTCACCTTTGACTATTCACCAATGCTAGCTAGTGTTGCTAGAGTCGTGAGTCGTGTGGTCTATCGATACGAACTCATAATTGGCACAGTAGAGTAATGGTATAACGTTTAGATATTTTGAGTCGAGCCCAAAATATTATTATGGTTTTTTTACCTCCCATTCGCTCGTAATGAACTTGATGGGTGCGTATTCATGGTGTATACAAACGTGTAGGGCATGTCATTCACCAAAAACCTTGCCACCCATCTGTGAGCTCTAAAATATTTTATTTGTAAAACTGCGAGAAAACATTAGGAGAAACAAAAAACTGCAAAATGTTCCTTTTAAATCGTAAGCGATGTGCACTATATTATCTTTTAAGTCTGTAATATATATTTTATCTGGCCGTAAAATTAGGAACAGGTTTGGAGTTTCTATCAGTATGTTATTATTTTTAAATGACTCTCTCTCTCTCTACATCACAACAAAAAAGCTGATTGTCTACGCTTTGAATATGGCAAAAAACACCAAAGTCAAAAATCTGTAAGATGTATTGTACACTGTACGCACGTAGCAAAACTTTTTGGTGACGAAGATAGAACAATTGCTAATAGTCGCAGTCACGGTACACAAATGAAAAAGGCAAAGAGAAGAGAAAAATTCTTTATAATAGTTGGTGTAGGTATACAATATTACCAACATTTGCTATAAAATAATATATGTATGTTTGCCGGCGGTGGTGCATGAATGCCTGTCATCATTATTTTACGTGCAGTCTCAAGATCTTCCCCTTTTTTCCATTTAAGTAAGTTAGATTTACAATATTGATCTCTGTGAGTGCAATATTGGTTTAGCCTCAATCTAGTAACAATTTATCAACTTGCTTTACAATACGCACACAAAAACGCTAATGCATTCAATCCTTTTCTTATAATAAAAATGTGTTTATAAATTACACAGAGTGAAAAGTTGCTTTAAACTGGAGCCAATCTAGGTACAAGTGTAATAAAAAGTCTGATATTGCGCCGAGGGAGACAATTTCGACATGGCTGGGTTGCCGACGAAAGAAAAAACATTTTTATTAAATCTTTACAAAAATTTAAAATATGGCAGGTCTAAACAGACTTCTACCCTCTACAGGCAGGACGAGTGAGAGTTCACCCTTCCCTGTTTAATGCAATATTTTATACGGAAATCGTGCATCATTCTGCATTATTTTTGATCGTGGCTCTTCCCCGTAGAACATTGTCAGTCGTCAGCGTAGCTGTTTTTAAAAATGCGTGTATAGTTTGCATAAAGGTGTGTAAGACGTCTGCTTGGTATATTTTATGAAGAAACACTGATAACGACGTTTTAACAAATTGTTTAAAGTGAATCTTGTTCCACTTTATGAAGCTTTTTCATTGTAAAACTTTTCCAACTTTCATTTTCCTTCCCATTCCATCATGTTCCTCAGTTCCTCGTAAGACAATTTCATTTTAGGAACATGCCTTTTAAAAATGGGAAAAAGTAAAGTGGAAGTTTACGACTCCATGAATATTCACTTTATGCAACACAACGCTGAAATGAAAAATATGAGAAAAAATTCTCTCATCTCTGCTTAATATACAGTATTACGTATGATGACGATGGGCTACTACGATACGATGGCTCTGTGAATGATACTACACAAGATGAACAATGACTGGTTTAAACAGAAGTACTTTTGACTTTTTACAACAGCAGAGTTCATGCAAAAAATGATTGTACCTTATGCAATGCGGCAGGAGATTGCGTGAAAAGGAGAGTAGCACGACGAAAAATGGATGAGTCTATATGGTTTATGGAGATTTTCTTTGAGACAAATTGAAGACTATCATTATTAAGCCTAGCGCAAACTCAACTTGGCGTGTTCTTATGATCATAACAACGATAAGATGAAATAACTCAAGAGCAGTAGCTACATTTTTATTTTACATGTGATGTTACAAGTTGACAAGTTTTTATTAGGCAAAGTGTAGCTTTTCATAATAGTTTCAGGCAGTTTTGCTGTGACTTGTTTCTCTACACATTCATTGTCCACGGGGAGATGTTTATATTTTAAATTATTTCTGACCACTCTTTGTATTAAATTTATGAATTTTTTTATAACTATTCTATTTTTGTGATGTTAGTCACAAGGCATCTTGAATTCAATGTGATGACTTCACCTAAAACGTGCACCTAATTAAAGTATTTAACTAACTCTGTGTCTGATGCACACCCACTGTGTATACGCTTCTAACATTTCAATCTTATTTCCTCTCCTGTGCTTGCCGTGCACACACCAGGAACAAAGTTAGGAATCCAGAGAAACCCTTTAGCGCGACATTGACATTCCATTGATATTACGATAGACTCGTCGCTGAAAGAAGTTTTATTATTCCCTCTAACTGGAAAGACACAAGCACAACTGAAAATAATTCACTCCCGCATTCTTGATTTTCCAGAATTTTCGTATGTCTCCCCACTGTTAGATCATTACCATCACCATTCATTAAGATTTGTTTCCCACTATAACTCCGTCAGTATTCAGTATTCATTCAGCTTTGACTTTTCATCTGCACAAAAGACAAAAAATTTCCCTATGAAACTTGAAACTGCATGGTAGTTTAACAATAACTACTTCGTTGCATCATCAAAGGACTCATCATCCCTGCATGGTGGCGAAGTCCAACGAAGAAGGGAATTGGATGATGATTCATGAATCCACGTAATGATCTTGAGACAGAAAGCGCCATTCATTTTCCATCTCATTATATTAACCCATTATATCTAGCATGGCATGGGAGCGTAAGGAACTGAAATCCATCAAAATATGAGAAATTGCCTTTTCAAATATTTATGCATGTGTGCCTCCACATGGAATTCTAAAGAAAATGTTCACACATTCTTGTGGGTTCTATCTAACGTGCCTTAATTCATTTAGGTAACGCGTCGTCTCTCAAAATGGGTTGGCGCGTGCCGGCTTTAAGAAATCGTTATTGGGCTTCTCTGAAAATGATTTTCTAGTGGTCCTTAGAGTGGTGCGGTACAATGTGTGAAGTTTAACGGCTTTCAGCTGTTGGGCTTCAATTTGCACGATGATAATTTACGGCAAAACGAAATGGGAGTTGTGAAATTATTTTACTCATCATCAGACAGCCTCCCACACTGGAGAAAAAGAATGATTCATCGTTCCTTTTTTACATCGTAAGTCTTTCGTTCGTGTACCATCACCAACCAATTCTGTTAAGAACTGACAATGATCATTTTTCTCACTTTTTTGCAATTGTGAAACACTTTTCAAAATTGCTCATTCATCTTATTTTTTTATAAAAACATGACAAGCTCATTGTGTTCAGGTATTCATCTCTTAAGTTTTTGTCACGATAAAAGACACTTCATTCAGTTTTGTTTATACTATTAACTGCATACGTATTTTATCGATAAGCAATCTGATTTGCGAATATTTATCTTGTCCCATATTTAGAAATGTTCATCATTAAAGAACTGTACCAGATTAAAGTTGCTTTTACAGGTGAGATTTTCTATTCCATGTACACTTTCAGCACGCAATCGCTATCATTCATAAATACTTTGTAGGTAGATGCAAGCATGCTAGTCTCTAGCCCAAAATCAATTTTCATGTTTGTACCTTGTAGTCGCTCGTATTAATTCCAAATACAAACACACATGGGGATGAGACATCATTAATCTTCTCTATTTGTTCATCGACAGTGATCTTATATGCCGTTGATTGAAAGTGAAATTAATCTTTCAAGGTTTCGCCTAATCCGATTGCTTTAGGGCTATTATCGGATTAAATGCTACAGAAAGGTTTTCTGTGAAAGCAATTTCAACATTCGTCGAATATAGAACTCCTTGGCCATTAGTAGAACGCACTGACCGCAAACTTAATTATATCATAAGTACAGCCATTCTACCAAAAAAATGACATGAACCGATCCAATCAATCCACGAAATCATTACCACCACCAATGATGCTGAAAAGAATAATGACTATTGTAAATGACTTTATTGATTTTTTACGCCGACGTCGTTTACATCGGCACATTTTCATTGCACATGTTTCTTCTTATCCCCAAAGACCACAAAATATGGTAGAGCGACAAACTGCGACTGTGACAAATGTCGACGAGTTTATAATCCTTTCGTTAACAATATCATTAAAAACAATAGGAAAGGGTGAATATG